>JAJQOW010000762.1:0-84279 GCA_037975125.1 Latrodectus hesperus | reverse complement strand
AAAATTCATTAGGTATAATTTCTTCAACCATATCTGCGGGAAAAATATGACGCCAAATATTAGAGTAACCAAGAACAACGTTTTTATACATACGTTTTATTGTAAATTAACTTCCGTTTTTTTCCTCATATTTTTGCGAGAAAACGAATTTAAATTTGCAACATTTAGAGGCGAATTTTTCAAGTAAAAATGGTCGACGAGATACGATTTTCTCACAGTAGGACAGATAACCTAATTTATGAAAGCCATCGTAAGCTCTTTTAGATATCTAAAGCTTATAGCCTTCAATGAATATTTTCATATAAAATGGACTTTATTCATGGGTTACAAAAGAAAAAAGCTACAAAAGTTAATTGAATGCAATGGACTTTTTAATTTGGAAAACAAATTTAATACTCAGAAGTTAATCTTATGATTACAAATGTGCATGAAAAAATCAAGAGCACAACACTCATCTCTCATCATTCTTGAAAAATAAGTGGGTTCGAACCAAGAGCCTTGCATACCAAACACAGCATGGTCCCGTCACTAATCGAGACTATAAAAATTGGAATTCGACATCGAGTAGTGGATAACATATGATTGAAGGCAAATGTGAAACATTTGAAGACCCACTGTTTTTTGGGTGGACTTAAATTTACATTCTAGCACTAAAATTTCTTAGAAATCACTTCTTAAGGTGTGAAAGATTATGTATGGTTTTGTATTTTAAAAGTGAATTCATATTCATTGAATATGCAATTCATATAAACTATAATGAAATAAAAATGTTTGATTTATCGTAATATATATTAATCGAAATAACAATTTAATAATATATATTTGGTTTCTAAAGTAAAACCAAAAAATGTGATACAATGGTTTCAGAACATAGATCATGGCACATATGAGTGAAATAATAAATAAAATCGCTCATTTATATTTATAATGATGAAATTTATTTAAAATATTTCTAAAATTGATATAGTCAATAAAAATGATTATTTTCCATCATGTACTGAGTCACAGTCAAATCAAAAAAGTAAAATTTATTCTGTCAACTTTGGCATACATACATTGTTCAGAAATAATATAATAAAAATCTGTCAAAATCGGATCAATAACAATCTAAGCGATATAGCTTAAAATTGAAGTAATGACAGTCTGTCTTTATTTTAAGGAATTCTTTTTTTTAAATTTTGTTGTCCATTTCAAATTAAAATATGTACATTATCCTATATCAGTCAGGAAAAGATGCAAGCATTTAATATAATATGAGAGATGAAAATCCATGACTAAGAGGTAGAACATTGGTCTTTAGAGTGATATGTCTCGAGCTTGATCCCAGCATTTGTTAAACTATTCGTAATTTTGTAAAGCTTTGCCTTCGGCATCCATCTATGATTAGGTGGATGCTTGGAAGTTTTCCGGGTTTTCTCCTTTGTAATATGCGTATACACACAGTCTACAATCTACAAAAAGTCCTCCCAACAAGCATTCTGCTCGATGGATATAATAAAATCGCTTAAAAACAGTCCTAGGCCTTTTAACTGTCTACTGAGGTGTGTTGAAATTATCTGAAATCACTTAAGTAATTAAGTTAGTAGAATGATTATTATTTAAATTAATAATTAAATTAACGGAAAATATTAATAATTGTGTATATAAAATAGAGCCTAAATAAAAAAGGCATTATTTCATAAACAAATAAATTTAATATTTACATGTATATCACATACACATAATTTATTTAGAAAATTTTTTTCTGCATTTCATTGCCTATCAAGACACAAATCTAAATGTTAGAGACTGCAAGAAGGAACTTTGGCTTGCTGTTAATTGATCAAAAACAATGCAATAATATCTATAATGAGAATTTTGTTAAAGTAAATAGGGCTTCGGATTGTTTTTGTAAATTTGAACCTACAAAAGCAATAAGCCATCACATTTACCTATAGTCTTAAAAAACAAAAACTCATCTTTCGAACGTTCTTCATTTGAATATACTTTCAAAAAGTATATAGTCAGTTTATAAATTCACATTACAACATTCCTTGAGGGGTGCACTTGTTTCGAAGAAAAGAATGGTAAACAGAAGAGGAGAGCGAAAGATGTTCTGTTGGAAAAGATAGGGTTTTAAAAATTGATGAATCTCAATATTTAAGGCCCTGTAACTGTGTTTGATTGTGTAGACTGTATTTACCATCATCTATTTGAAATAAAATCTTTTTAAAACGTTCGGGAAAATGAAGAAAGTTTAACTTTTAAGGAGATAGAAGGCTGTTCTCCAAAGCTGTAAACAACTGTTTAGAGAATGTGATATTAAATTTTAAAATGCTGGAGGCTGCTGATAACTAACTTTTCTTTTAGCAAAATTTGCTGTATATAATACAGAAATTGTTTTGATTTTGGTTCTATTATGCATAAAATCTTTAGCGAATTGTCACATATTTTACAATGGCTGATAATTATATTAATTTTTTAAAGGCGACATCTTAAATTGCATAGCAATTAATTTGACTTTCGATTATAGAAGTGTTCCAAAGAAATATGTTTCAACAAAACAAATTGTAAGTTGTGAAAATAATGTGCAAAGTATATGTTAATTAAATATACCATAACCTTTTCAAAGTAGTTTACTAATTTTTTATGTAACTGTTATCAAAATACTAACAATTACTAATAACGGTTACTTATTGGCAGTGATTACAATACAAACGAAAGAGCATTTTTATTTCTTTTCGATTGTTTTGGTTACATTTACTTGTCTATAACAAGATTCAAAAATACTTGAAATGTGTGGGTATCAGTAACCTAAAACTAACATCTTCAGAATCTTGGTTGGCTTATTTTTAAAATTTATTATTTTGATTCAGATAGCATGAATTAAGAAAAACCATTTGCATATGTATCTTTTAAAAGCGTTTAGTTTGTGCTCCTACTATTCTATAAAAATGAGACAAACCAATCTTCTTCAACAATCCAATAACAAATTTATTCAACAAGGCATAACAAACTATAAAATAATGAGAGAGCAATAATCTTTTACAGAGCTCTTTGCCCCACAGCACAATTACTTTCCATCTGTATCTTTTTTTTTTTTACATTTTCTTTCATTTGAACCCCGAAATTCTGACAACCCGAAGCTGCCATACCTCTACCTCCCCATAAACCAAACATGAGTAACAAAAACTACAAAACGGCGTAAACACTTTGTTAAAAGAAATCAAAGTTAAACTCCTGTGTTCTTTAACAAAAGGAATCGCAACATTATTTTGTAACGCATAGTTATTCCACCTTCGGCTAATTAGCAATATTTGTTTATTTTACAGAGGACACGTCTGGTTCCATAAATGAAAGCTACACCTGCTCCAAGGAAGGCCAATTCAACGTAGCCCTGAATGCGTCCGACGAGTACGCTTTTGAAAATGTGTCCACGTCTTTCTGCTGCATCAACAGCGTCGGCAGGAGCTGGAAGCTTGAGGCTGATTCCCACCAAACCATTCCTCCAGGTACCAGAAATGAGGTGTAGTAAAACCTAAAATTATAAATTGGGTACAAATAAGCCGAAATATGCATGTACCGGCATAAATGAACCTGTATATCAAAACTGGGTCTAAGTAAATATAAGGTGAGATATTGAGGTCTATGTAAGTAGGTAAAATACACACACACATATATATATACAAATTAGGTCAGACAAAAACCTGTACTCAAAAATTAGGTCAAACAAAAACCTGCACTCAAAAATTAGGTCAAACAAAAACCTGCACTCAAAAATTAGGTCAAACAAAAACCTGCACTCAAAAATTAGGTCAAACAAAAACCTGCACTCAAAAATTAGGTCAAACAAAAACCTGCACTCAAAAATTAGGTCAAACAAAAACCTGTACATGGATATTTAGCTTTGGTAAACCAATATAAATATTACGTCCTTATAAACAACCTAAATTGAGTGAGTGAGTGAGTGAGTGAGTGAGTCTGTCTGTCTGTCTGTCTTCAACGGAGCTTGAAAAGTTTGCGGATTTAAAAAAATCGGGAATATCGGTAAATCTAGATAACCTACATTAAGAAAAATGAACAGGAAATTTAAAGTTTATGCTTTCACATCTTAAGTTCGATTTCCTATTCATATCTGTGAAGACCAGTTGCGTTTCGTGGATCCACAACACAGGTTCGATACTTGGCCTGGGCAAGGTCGACTCAGCCTCTCACCCCTTCAGTAGGCAGATAAAACTGAATACCAAGCATGTTTGGGAACTAACTTCGCGTAAGGTTGACTACCTTACTGAGACATATGCTTCGCACCCCAGGGCCTTCAGTCAAGAAAATAGATATGGACACAGTAGGCCTCGGTGCTATAAGGGCTGCTGGGCCATTAAATATAATTAGACATATTTATATACGTAAGAGCTTTGAAGTCCCGAATGATAGGGCAGATGTGATGTTATCTTAAATGTAAGTCTGGCACAATGCTCTTATATCGACTTATCCATGACTGGATCAATGGTCTACAGTTTAAGGCTGGAGCAAGGGTACATTGGTTCATTCGACATGTTTTTAATGTCACTATCTCATGTTATGGAATCCTTAAAGTCATAGCTTGTTTCATCAACACACCACATTTACTACGGGTTGTATTTCAGACGGTGCTGTTATTCCTATTACGTTGCATTATAACAACATTAGCAAACGAGCAGTTCCGAAACTTAGTTGCCATCAAGGTAATTTACCTTTATCATAAAACAGCCATCAGACTTTGCAAATCGGAAAATTTCGCGGACTGAAAAAAAAAATCTTTATTGGCACTACTGCCCAGGGTGGGCCTTAGCCGGTTGCTCAATATCCCAGAAGGCAGCTCTGTTCTTCACTTAAATTCTGCAGTTGAAAATCTCTAAGGTTTTAGAATTGTTCAAGACATCCTCAAGTCATCTTTTCTTTAGTCTGTCCTTGGCCTATTGTACATGGGCTTCCAATGCAAAATTTTAAGCACTAATTTATCAGATTATTTCTCTGGATTCACCCAAGCCATGCAAGTCTATACTTTGATGAATATTACTATATTTTCATGACTAATAAGAGCTCTCGATTCAAATGAAAATTTTAAGACACTTTACGATACGAACTTTATACTTAACGCACCACTCTTTTATTGATGACGCGTAGTTGCATTTCAAAGATCAGAATAATGCGACTTAATTCTTTTAATTAAAGTTATAATTTCGTAGATTAAATATGAAATTAATTTAAAAATGTATCTATTCACATTACTGAACTTAGTGCATATCTGAATTATTTTTGCCTTTTAATGATTCAAGATGATTACAGATTTAGTTGAGCTAATTTTTGATACGGAGCGCAAAATTTTATATGATTACTACACTTTCAGAAATCAGCTCTAAACCAAACCTAGAATTATCTTCATTATAATTTAAGCGACTTCTCAATTAAGTAAGCTTTAAAATAATATCACGTACATGAATATAATTCTTACAATAAATCCCTGTCATTCAAGTTAAAAAGAAATGTAAAAATTTTAACTTCACAGAGTATAAATGTTATTCGTAAATATGATTTTACTGAATAGTTAAAAATTATTCTTTCAAGAACTTGCTAATTTGTTAATTTAAGATATATATATATTTGATATAATTAAATTAAGAATTTAATATCTTATCTCTAGCATAAATACATGAAATTTTTAACTTTCATAAGATTTGCATAAACCCTCATAAAATAAAATGAAATTAATTTCCTATTCCATTTTAACCTTCTCGATCTTAATTAAATTAATTATGAATTCTGAACTCATATTTTAAATCTAATCATTTTTCAAGTTAATCTTTTGTGTATGTAATCCCTCTTTTATTAAGTTTCAGCTTTAAAAATTCAGGAAGATTAATTTATTTCGATAAGAGCAAGGTGCAGGTATATTTTATATGGTTAAGTAGTCTAACTTTCGTTCAAGAATCAGCCAGATTAAATCAAGGATAATTTATTTTTAATACTTCTGTGAGCTGTCCTCAATCAATTTTCCTCTCGAAGATGAAACATAACACCCGGTGAATCATGATTAATAACGTGTTTTGTCGTCGTTAGTCATGCTTTCAATAGTAAGTGCTCAAAATCCTTGACCTCAATTAAATTATGTTGTGTAAATGTAAGCGATGATTACATTTCCATTCCACGAAAAGCAATGCCATTCTTTAAGGTAAAATAATTAAGAATATTGAAATGTTGTCAATTAAATTATACTCGGTTTTGCGTTTGGCAAACTGAATTTACTTACAATTATCTTACTCGTCATAGAATAGAGAAATAGCTAAGAAATAAGAAACGTATTTCAGATTTATTTATTTCGATGCAACTTCTATTTTTATCAATAAAATGCTAAACATCACTTGTGGGAAAGATGTTAATAAATCGGAAAATTAATCAAGTTCCTTTATATTTTACCTGTTCATATCATGTGAGATATATATTAAGTTAGGTTTTGTGGTATGTTATTTAGTTGCCTATTTCTATTTAACAGTCAATCCCACCTTTTTTAACCACAGTGAAGTAGTCAACGCAATTGATGGCCATTTTCCATCTAAGCTGCACACTGTCTGTGCAAAAGCATCATCCACTCCATGGAATGTTCAACGTACAAGTGCTTTCTTAACATGTCTGTCTTTGGCTGGGTTTAGTACTAAACCTGCTACCTTAAGAAAAGTGATGCTTTTCTCTTTAACTTAGGGTTGTTCACAAATATTTATTTGAAAACACACTAAGATATAACAGAATAAACCTTAAATTTAATGTGTTTTTAATTTATTTAGTCATTTTTTGCACACGAGGGCTAATTCAAGCAGTGCTTTCTGCTTAAATGGATTCCAAATCACTAAAATTACCCCTCCCCCGAAATAGGAATCAATCACACAGTCTGTTATTGCACCAGTTGAAATTGGGACCAAGCAGAAGACCCTCTATATTCGGCCTACCAACTCCAGAGATATCACTTCACTTAGAGGACATTGTGACCACGTCCAGTTTTAACATGCCCCAGCCACCATTAGTGAACACGATGGATTTTCCGTCAAGTCGGGATTCGAAGTCACTACCTTCCGATTATGAGAACGAAGCCCTAACCAACCAAGCCACAGCGGTCCTAATTACACAATTTGTTAAATTGAAGTCCAGGATCAAACCATTCAAGTGCGAGTTCGATAAATGAGCTTTAAAACGCCAGTAGGTAAGACTGAAAAGAATGTGAGGCCTTTAATATCCATAGCAGATGAAATATCCATGGTCCAATTTATGTCAAAAATAAATAGCGAGTGATGGTGGAGATGATTCAATGTTAGAAAAAAATCAATCCATGAATAGAAGTACCATTAAATTTCATATCACACCATAAGAAATCCATTAATGAGTTTCAGATACATTTTAAATGGCATGATTGTTATGTTTACACATGGTATGTTGTCATGGGCAGGCATAACAGTGAAAAATTACATTTGATCCAGTCTGTTTTTAAGTACAAGGGAGGAAGAAGTGATGTTGTGTCTTTAACATTCCTATATTCTTTTCCTATTAATCGATCTCAAGTTCGTTTATTTTTTAATGAACACCAGTAGACTTTTACATGAAAATAACTGGTGATATATCAAAAAAATTTTAATTCTAATAAGTCCTTCCTTCCTCAGTGGGACGACAACCCTGCGTGGGCCTCTTTATTTGGCCATATTCTTCCAATTGGTCACTCATAAAAGGACGAGATCCTTTTCTAGGCAGTCTGACTATCTAAGATCGGGTCGGCTCCAATTTCTTGTTCCAGAGGGACTGGCCAAGAATATTTTCTGTGTTGAATGTTCTTTATTCTTTTAACTTTTTGGATTTTTATGTATTTTATGACCCCAGGTTTTCTCTGAAGGTACAGTAGAGCTCCAAATTTGAGCGTCAGTGCCACAAGCCATCAAATTTTACACCCCCAAATATGGATTTTAGTATCCAACGCTCAGACTCCAAAAACATTTTAATTTTTTTGTGCCATTGTCCATGTTTCTGATGAGTATAGGTCTGAATAGACATTTGTAAATTAATAATTTAGCCTTCATTTTAAATAGGTTTACTTTTAGATACTTCTTTAATCCATAAAAGAACACTTTGACAGCACTGATTCGCCTCTGAATTTCAGATATGGTTTATTAATGTTAACCTCTGAGCACAGGTATGTAACGCCATCGACTTTTTTCTAACTTAATGGTATCAATTTGCAGATAGATAATTGAATCTATTACCTTAGTGCACTGTTTATATTTAGTTTTCCCTGGACTCACACCACAGTTATTATAGAAAACAAATAACATTTATATATTTTACAAATGACAAACATTAGCTCTTGAGGCATTACTTCACAGGCTCTCCAATACTTCTTGACAATGTTTTCATATTGAGAAAGTACAGTACAATAGTGTAAATGCTCAAAAATCCTTGGTTGATTAGTCACACAAAACGCAGTTTGGGAATCCACCCCTCTAGTTCTATGAAGATGGTCCAGTAAGATATCATGCCCAGTCAGTCCTCTATAAATAGAGCCCTAGCAATCTTTATTGGAAAACTGGGAACATTCCTCAGAAGGAAACAAACAATATTCCTCGCTTTGGTGGCAGTTAGTCCACCAATAATTGAAAGCATGTTTATCAAGATGGTATAATCTTTTTAATCATCTCGAAATCGCATTGTTCAGTTATAATTAAAGCCAACAGAACAGAACAGTTTCAGAGCTATGCATTATCTTATTAAGTGACTAGAAACTAATTAATTTTCTCATAAATACTATTATAAAATTAATTTTATATTTAAGGTTTTACTTAATGTGTAGGGGACATAGGTTTCGAGCTCTGGTTCACGGGGAATGACACTTATTTTCCATTGGGAAGTTTAGTGGATTTTGATTTTGGCGACGGAGAATCCAAAACTGCGATAAATATCGACAGTGAAAGCAAGAAGATCATGGAAACCCACGAATATACGGCAGAAGGAACTTACAACGTTACAGTTACAGTGTATAATAGTTTGGACTCAGAAGCTTTTATAACAGAGGTATGTAGATAGCTATTATATATAATACTCATATATATATTATTAATTAATATTGTGAATTATTTATCTAGTTATAAGTCCATAAAAATCATTAACTCAAATTTAATGATTGGTGGATATTATTTAAATGCTTGCTATAATTCTTCACTTTAAAATGAAATAGCAAGAAAACCCTGGCTGTTGTAAAGAAATAAAGAGTGATACACTTACTGGGTAAGCAATAAAATAAGTAATAAAAATGAAATGGCCAATAATCTTGCTAAGGAGGGTTGCAGGATTTCAAATACTCCCTCTTCCACACTTACTTTTCTGGAGTTATACTCCCGGGAAAAATCAAAAATCTCGGAGGAGTGGAAAACACCCCCCACCCATAATTGGTACAAGGGATCAAAACCGGGTTTGTCCCTTGACCTCCCGTGTGACAGACGTACCCGGACTGTTCTCTCAAGACTTGCTAGCGGTCATATTAAGTGCCTCACTTTCAACGAGGGCAGGAAAACTTTCATCACCTGCACCAAGTGCCAAAATCATCAGGCTTCTCCTGAGCATCTTTTGGATTGCATGGGTCTCTCTAGGGAGGATCTCTTTAGCAATCCTCTTTTAGTCTTCGACTTCCTTACAGTCAACGAACTCGTGGATCTAGTCTGACTCCGTCAGACATGGAGGATAAGCAACAACAACAACAATAAAAACAGAAATTTGTTGCACATTTTGCCAACAGATGGCCGTGTACACATATAAGTAAAATGTGGCGTCAATTATGAACAATTTACTAAATGTTTTATATCAATTTTAGTTTGATTTTTACTGTTTATAAAAGTAATTATTAAGCACCAAAACCAATTTTTCGAACAAATACTACTTTTGACATTTTGATTAGTGGATACAGCTCCACTTGTAGGTGACATTTATAACATATTCTACATCAGGTTTAAGAAGCAAATAATTAACTTACTACTTTTATTTTATTCTTTTATCAGTAACGGAATAATTTATTTTAAAATGAGGGGAAAGAGACTTTGCTAAACAAAAGTTAGAAATATACAAAACGTTTAAGTTTTCTTTCAAGATACTCTATTACCACAGTTTTAATTAACTTAGTAAATTAATTTGCTGATGATAATATTGAGATTTCTAGATTTTGAGAAACATAAGATCATTAGGTGGTACATAACTGACAATAAAAGACTTGCAGGATTATGAATATTTGTTTTAAGCTTACCATACTGTAAAACTTGCTGTATATCTGAAATTGTTGCATTGGTAGTAGTTGCATTGGAAGATTGTAGATATTGTACACCATTAAAGTACTGTATTTACGCGAATCTAATGCGCATCGTTTTTGGAAAAATGCAGTATTAAAAATTCGGGTACGTATTAGATTCGAGTGCAAGGTCAGCAGTCCGCCGATGACGTCAACAAAATTTAAATCGTTACAATGGATTAGTATATTTCTCGACTACATTTACCGTTACATTTATCGTTGACACATTGCATAGAGGATACAAACTGTAGAGTACGTCGTCACGAAATGGAGGGCATACAGAGAAGAATGTCATGTGACGCTACTTTCAAACGTAAAGTAATTCTTTATGCTGAAAAAAAAATGGCAAATGAAAGGCAGGTAGAGAGTTCAACATAGCTGAGAGCAATGTTCGCTTGTGGTGGCAACAGAAATTGGCACTCTTTGCAACTAAAGCTAGTAGAAAGAAATTCACTGGCCCTCGCAAAGGAAGACCCTAAAATTGAAGAAAAAGTATTGGAATTTGTACGCGAAAGGAGGAAGAATGAACAACCTGTTACACCAAAAGAAATAAAGCAAAAGAGGAAGCTGAAGTTCTTGGAATACCGAAACAAGAGTTTAAGGATAGCCGTGGATGGGTGGATCGGTTTATGAAGCGCATGGGCTTATCTCTAATACAACAATATGCCAAAATCTTCCTGCAGATTTTGGGGGAAAACTAAACATTTCAGCGGTATGTTATCACACTTCGGAAGAAAAAGAATTTTTCAATCAGGCGAATTGGCAACATTGACGAGACGGCAATTTGGTTTGATATGCCTCGTAACTACACCATTACGGAGAAGGGGATTAAGAAGTTATCCTCAAAACTTCGGGATGTGAAAAACAACGCGTAACAGTGATGGAGGCAATAACAGCAGACAGTTGCAGCAAACTTCTCCCTTTCTTAATCTTCAAACGGGAAACATGCCCTAAAACCTTAAGAATGAAAAACTGTTCCCAGATGATGTCCTGATTCGAAACCAAGAGAAAGGGTGGATGACGGAATCATTAATCCTTGAATGGCTCCGAAATGTATGGGAACGCCGTTTCGGTGGGATCCCCAATCCACCATCAATACTTTGTCTGGACGCATTTCGTGGTCATCTCACCGACGACGTAGAAAAAAAGATGCACAGCCTAGGCAGGGATCTTGTTAGCATTCCGGAAAGGATGACGTCTGTGACTTTTTAAGGGGTACGTTCAAACGGAGTACGAAAAATAATTTTGTGAGCCAAACTGTGAATTGACCCCGACAGGAAAAATTAAGCGTGCTGCACCGCACATTATTGCACACTGAATTTCTGTTGCCTGGAAAAGCATCGAAGCACCAATGGTTGTGAAATCTTTCAAGAAATGCTACATTTCAAATTCCTTGAATGGCAGTGAAGATGACGTGCTTTGGAACGCCGAGGGTGACGATGATGATGAGGAAAGAAGAAATGAATCTGCTTCTGACGAAGAGAGCTATGAAGATTCCAGAGATGAAAACATTAGTGAGTAAAGACGTTTACTATTAATCACTGATTGTAGAAACTCTTAGCTAGATAGAAATGCTACGATTTATTTCAGGTTCATATTTTAGGATAGGTACCGTATATACGGTAGTGGTTAATAACAATGTTTCACCTAACAATAGCCCTATAATAGGTTAATTAAATGTTCTGCTATTTTATGTATAAATCCATTGTTGTATAAAATTTGGTATCTAAATTTAAGTAAAATTATCATACCATTGATTGATAGTTTATATACAAATCCATTGTTGTATAAAATAAGATTCAATAAATTCCTCATATCATTGATGCGCATTACATTCGCATACAATTTTTTTATTATTTAAAGTTTTAAAATGGGGATGCACATTAGATTCGATGGCGCATTAGGTACGCATAAATACGGTACTATCGCAATGAATGGATACTGCACTTAAATAAAAACAGAATGCACTCTACAAAGTAACAATCGAGTTTGTTTCATATAAAAATATCTAGCTCAGTTGGTGAATGCATGTAATGACCTCTTGGCTGCAATATTTGGCGCGGATCGCATTAGAGGTGAAAGCTGCGCAAAAGTATTCAAAGCCCACTGTTACTTTCAAAGAAGACTTTTCATTGGCAATGGGACGTATTCATACACCACAAAGAAACTTAGCAAACCTGCCTAGCTCCAACTTCGAAAATATGTTGACTCCACATATCTCCTTGTTCAACAATTTTCTGGCATCGAACTCAGGACCTTCCAACCTGAAAAACAATGTTTTATCATTAAGAACTAGTGAGACTGGCGATAGTTACAAAACAGAAGCAAGAAATCTAAATTAACCAAACTCTTTTGGAGACTTTTGGCCATAAGCATGGATTTCTCTCAGATTTATTTATTAATGTAACTCATTTTTTTAGAACTTTTCTCTCTTTAATAAGTTATAGGTATGCGACTTCCCATGAAAACTTATTGATTACACAATGTATAAATTTAAATAATTTTGATTTTCCGTTAATCACTGTTTTTATTTTTAATGATTTTATTTCATTAAAAATTATGTTAAGAAAGATTTTGAAATATAAAAAATTATATTAAATTATATTAATCTTCAGTATATATATATATAGACACAGAAACGACACGTCCATTGTTTACAAATTTTATTGTTTTACTGACAAAGAACACTGTTTTTGTGTGTTAGCGCCATCTGGTTCATAAAGAAATTAAATTTTTACAGTGAGTATACAGGGTCGGAACGTGTAATATATATATATATATATATATATATATATATATATATATATATATATATATATATATTCATTAAATTATCATTAACTTAAAATTTGACGCTTTGAGTTTTACGACTTTTTCTTGCTTTTAATATTTTTCAGTAGTAGTTCTCTTGAATAAAAACTGCAATCTGCATATTTTATGGTAACAAAAGAAAAAATGGCATATACTGTATCACATTTGCTTAGGTAACTTGATTAAAAAATGTTTTGAAAAACATGATACGTACGCCGTTAAATAAGAATGCTAATTAATGAAGCGTATTTGTTTGGAAGCAAGATACGAAATAATTTTTGTGAAAAAGCAGAATTTATTAATTAAATCCTTTTATATTTATTAAATTTACTCTGCATATTAAGAAAATATTAAATCTCCAAGAAAGTAATTTTTATTTTCTTCATAAATAATGTTATGTCTTTAAAATTGCATTCATCATATTTAACTGAAATATTTTTGTTGAAATATTTTTCTTCTTTATGTTCTCAATAATAAAAATAAAGGAAATATTTCTTTTAATGAAGGTTTTTAGTTTTCATGTACTTATTTTTATAGGATTATTATTTTGGAAAAACGTGCACAATTCATTAAGAATTAATTTTAAATTTAAAAAATCGTAATATTTTTTAAATTTAAAATCAGTTTTTATAATTCTTTTGAGAAAATTCTATTCACACTATAGTTAAACTATTTTCTTTTATATTTCAGTTTCTTAAATCTGCATGTTTTTTTTATCCCAATGATTGTTAAACACAAGTGGAAATTAAAGCTCATACATAATACGAAAAAATATTTTTCGCTTAGAATAATTGTTAAAATTATTAATGCATAGCACAAATCATTTTTTTAGAAAACTTACTAAAATGTATTTTCATTAAAATTTTTCTATAAATTTGATTTGGAAAAGTAGCATAAAGTGGCATGCACAAGAAATGTGATAATTTGTCACGCCTATTTCTCAGAATTTACTAGATTCTTCCATTAGCTTGTTAAAAAAGAATCACACTGTAGCTTGCAAGAAGTGCTTGCAAAGTCATGTGACATTCTGTCTGTTATCAACAAAGCTGGTACACTTACATTGCCCAGTACATTATGTTGCGCCGGTTGTGTCTTCAATAGATTAATTTAGTTTTGTTTAAAAAGATCAAAAAGTTGCTAAAGTGTCTTACTCGTGGCTTCTTTGTAATTAGGGGTTGACCAAATTTGGAGATTGGTTCTAAATTACTAGGATCTAATTTTGGAATAATAAAGGCTTATTCCTTGTTAATTCTCAATACAAATAGCCATCAGTTTCATCTTTTATAGTGTCGAATTTAAATAGATTTTGCATATACAATCCCAGATATCTTTTCCAAGTTGCAGTTGAACTGTGCTGGATTCGGTCGGGAGTGATCATTTGCATGCACTCATAGAGCTTGATCACTTGCACAAAATCCTAAATTTAAGAAATGTACTTTTTTGGAACTTTCAAAAGGTTAACTGGTAGTCTTTTAAGAACTCTTTGGATAGTTCGTTGTCTGGGTTGTGCCCTTCGGCGACCTTGACAACAAATGGCGACTTTTAGCGAATCAATTTTAAGTGCCGCTTGTGTGGCTATTCCCAGTGGCAATAGGAAAAAATACAAACCTGACTTTGTCCACAATAGCAAGTCTTTCGGTTCTAGGTCTGCCTTGAACTTGATTAATGCAAAAATTAAGCTACTGTATTCAGAAATCAAACGAGAACGTTGGAATAACCTGTGTAAAGGTCTTGACTTACGTACTTCTAACACAAAACTTTGGAAAATGGCAAAGAACATTGATAGAATAAAGCTTCAAGAGTACTTACTTTTTCTTTCCTGTTTGAACTTTATTTTTAAATCTAAAGCAAAAGCTACTCAGCATTATTAAAAGACAGAAGTCAGAATTAAAAATCGGTGGGATAGTAGCAATCGACAAAATAGGAAATGCATTTGATAATGATTTCAATCGAATACTTTTTCTTATATCAAACCTAAACTTGAACTTGTAGGACTGCGAAAACCCTTATTTATCGAATGCTTCCGAAAAACTATGGTTCCATCCCTAGTATCAGCTTTCATTATTTTTGCTTGTCGTTTACTAAACACCAACATGAGCTTTTTATTTCCTTCCACGATTATCTTCAGGTTTCTAATTCACCTGTTATGATCGGGTACATGATTGGGATTGCATGGGACTGAAAGTCCCTAATCACTGCTCAATGATTGGGATGCATGACCACTGAAAAGTGCTATTTACAATGCGATGATTCACACACACATCGGGATTTTCCACTGATATTGGGATGTGTGCATACATCGCAAAGGATGAGGCACAAAAAATATCTACACACCCACGCATCTACCCTTCATTCGACAATAATTAAGATTGAAGTTGGGATCAACCATTTCCAAAAATGTGGTCCTAATATTAAACTAAGATGGTTATGAACTTCAGAATAAAATTCATATCCGTTATCCTAATCAACCTGTCAACATGTACTAATATCTGAAGTATTGCATCAAAATTTATAGATTTTTTTAAAGTTATGTTTTCTACATTGTCAACTTTATATTGTGTCATGTAAAAATCCATTGATTTGCCTAAGAATACATAGCCTAAGAATTTTGTGATGTGGAAATGAAGATTTGATAACACGGGATCAAATAAACACAACTCCTACTAAATTATCATTTATTCATTACATTACATATTTATTTATTACATTACATATATTCAGACTTGTATGCTTGATTCTTGAGATCCGCTTGTAAGTCTTCGTCGATAATAGGACAAATAGCACAATGACAGATGTACAACCACAGAAGGATAACGAAGAAAACACCCAGGGCCACGGTGGGAATAGAACCCACACTCCTACTCTCTCAAGCGATTAGCGGAGTGATGCTTTGACCACTCAGCCACGGAGCGCCCTAAATTATCACTTTCTATTAACAATGCTGATAGTTAAAATATAACTCTCATTACATAAAATATTTGCAAAGAAATTTCTAAAATTTTGTAAATCAGTTTACAATGGATCCAATTTTTGTAAATGTCACTTAAAGCTGTTTCTTCATTTTGTAGTTTCAAATTTACTTCTGTTAGAAATTTTGTGGGCTATCAAAATTTTAATTTCACCCATTAACTGAATGCAAAATAATAATTTAATTACTTTCCGCCAAAGATGAACTAAAATCTTTGCATTCCAACAAAGAGTTTAACGTATTATAAGTAAAAATCTTTATTATAATGCTAGGGGTGAAACTGAGTTTGCGGCACAAAACAAAAATAAGAACCCATTGAGTTCAGAGTGATTTTTAACCATAAAGTGGTTGTTTCTTTCGTTACAGTTATGACTACGCCACTTTATTACGATTCTCATTGGTTTAAAATATCCATGACGTCAGGTAACGTTTCATTCACGTCACACATCACATTGAGACGTCGTCGAAAATGAGACGTGTCGACAAATTTGCAGCCTGGCATCCAATCGTATTTTTCGAGTGGCAGCAAACAAGGCGAAATTCCCCATTAAATATCAGAGAATATTGTTGAAGTTCAGTCTGTTAATAAAACGATTTTTATACGAGGTTTGTCCGGAAAATACGTATAAAAGTTGAATAATAACTTTATTTTACAATTAATCAGGTATCACAATATGGTCTCCTTCAAAGTACTCAACCGGAACGAGATACACTTTTACCAACGCCGTTTCCACTGTTGATAACATTGCTGAAAGTCTTCAGTTGTGGTGCTGTTCAGTTAGCGTGTCGTTTCTGCCTTGATGCCTTCCTCATCTCCTAAATGCCGCCCCCGAAGCACCATTTTGCATTTAGGGAACAAGAAGAAGTCACAAGAGGCTAAATCTTGTGAATAAGGCTGGTGCTCTGTAACGATGATTGAGCTTCGGGCCAAAAAGTCACGCACAACGAGCGACGTGTGAGCGGGCACATTGTCGTGATGAAGCATCCACCTGCCCCCTTTTGCCAAATCCGGTGGAACGTGGGCCACACGAGCTCTGAGACGTGTCAAAACTTCAACGTAAAAATTTCCGTTCACTCTCTGGCTCTGTTCCTCAATCAGAGAGAGCTCCATGCCAACGGCAGGTGAAAAAGAGTAACTTTCTACAAGCAGCCGCACACTCCTACTTACACAGAGTGGTCTGACTCGAACTGAGCGTTGATGGGATTGGTTACAGCAGTAGTGCCACCTGGCGGTGACTGCAAACAGTAAAATAAAGTTATTATTCAACTTTTATACTTATTTTCCTGACAAACTTCGTATAAAGACCAAATCCTCGGTTTGAGAAGCCGTTTTCCATTGATTCAAGCCATTAATACGTTGGCAATAGAATAGCATCAAAAGCAAAATGAAGACATGACAAAATATCCACTTTATAGTTAGTTTGAATCGGCAAAGACGATTAATTTTTTTTTCAATTCATCATCTTTTAATTAACTAATTACTTCTTGTTGACCGTTGCATTTGCCTTTTAAGAATTAGTTCTAATTGTTACTAGCCTTTTAACATCTCCTGGTCAACAACACACGTATTGCTACGCGTACATCACAAACTTTTTTTTCTTAAAGCGACAACGCATTGTATACTAAATCTCAAGTAGCGTTGCTTTATCGATCTCATCAGTTTTTACAAACATCCTTAGAATGATCGCAAGCCGAGATGCCAAAAACAGAACTCAGTCTAATATTTTTCTTAAAACAATCATCTATACTTTTAGTTCGTTCAACTAAATCATATCGGTCTTCTACAAGTAGTGTCATGCGAAACTGAAACAGAAAAGTAAACATCAAAATAGAAATTCAAGCTGCAATGTACACGTAATAATTATATGGTTGACGTTAAATTAGAAAACAGATTAGTTACAAAAGAACAAAAGGACTGAAGAAGATATGTTGAACAGAAATAAACCAATATCTTTTTCGATTCAGCTTCGGTTTTCGTTTCACTAAAATAACGATTTTAAACAGTTTTAGGTCCACTTCCAGTTTGAATCCCTTACGGAAACGAGCCACCCAACTTGTCTAGGGGTCAGCATACCTGACTGCGGATAAGGAGGTCCTGGGTTCGAATCCCGGTTCGAACATGGATTTTTTTACTTTCTCTCTCTATCCTGTCTTTATCCTTTAATTGTATGAATGAGGTGTGAATGGTTGCCTACCCTATAAACGGGTTCCTATGGCATGTGTGTAGAGCAAAGTCGTACTTTCACCTTCATGGTGCTCTGATTAAAACGAAAGATGCTCCCAATCGACTTAAATTCGCATAGCCAAGGCATAGCGAGCTTGGCTTGTCCAAGTGTCATTAGTAACTACAACAACGAAAACGATAAATAAAGTAGACTTTTGAGTTCAAAATCCTCATAGGTTTAATATGATGTTCAGATATTTAATCACAAATTATTTTAAGCAAAATTTAGCTTAACATTTCACGTGAGTGTCAAATTATGTAACTATGCTTTAATGTTATATGTGAATAATAATTGTTTTGTGGGGATGGCAGGGAATTTAATTAAAATTATTAGTGAGTATGTATGTAAATTTCAATTCTATACAAATCTATTACTATGTTTCTAATTTACTTTCCAGGTCATATTATTAAAAAAATTAGAGCATTTAAAAGTTTCGCCATTCTATAAAATGGACGAAGAGGATGACCTTCAAGACTTGCACGGGTCGAAGAAAACCGATGCCCCCGTGAACTCGATCGTCAGTTTTCTCTGCAATATATCTGGTAAGCCTACTTTCTTAATATCAAATTTAATTACAGATTACTTCAACTTGTTGATCTCGTAAAAACATAATGTGGTATTTTTTCATAATTATATGCATGCAAGATAAACGTTATACGTAGGACTTTATTCACATTTAAATGCAATAAAATAACTTTTACTCTCATTAAAAATTTATTTCATCATATAAGATGTATTATTTTCAGGATCTGTGGAGAAATATGTCATGAAAATAGAGGATGATATTATAGAGCAATCGTCTTCTGATGCCATGTTTGCCAGAAAATTTGATACGGTAATGATATACTGCACCATCATTCAAAAAAAGAATGATATAGAATTTTATGAATAACCATTTTGATGTTTTTAGATTTGTAATAGGAGTCATTTTAACATTTATTTAAACGTTGTAAGAAAAATTCTTCGAAAAGGGGTTTCATAAAGTCAATTGAATGTCCAAAAATCAATTTTTCATTTTATGCTTGTTTCCATGATTAGATGGAATTGTATTATCAAAGAAGATATATGAAATTAGCGTATTTGTATATTTATATACAAGCTAATATTGCCACGGCCCAAAAGTTGGAGCAACAACTGAAGAGTTCTGTAAGACAGCAAACACACGTTCTGGTACTCAAGCACCTCAAGTGAAGAAACCATTTAATATAGCCTGAGCATTCAGAAAGCAGAAATGCGACATTCATCTTATGCTGTTCAGTCGTGACAGGAATTGAACACGAGACCTGCCAATCGAAGGAGCTCGGCTCTATAATGAGCTTTTAATCTCAAGAGTGAACTGTAAAATTATTCAACTGCTTAAAAAAAGGCGATTATATTTAAACTGGAAACTGAAACAAATGTCTTCATGGGCGCTCACATTTAAAGTGCTTTATGTCACTTTTTCATCAATGTGATTTCAGCTGTTTCCGCTAGAGGTCTCAGTTATAAAATAGCGTTGCTATGGTTTCTGAAACTAACGTACCGCATTATAGTGAAGACAAATTCTTCTCTTCAACATCTCAATCATATGAAATTTGAATATAGAATAGTAGCATTACTGTGCGTAGCAATACCGTAATCCCACCCACTATAACACGTTATATTAGTTCCGTGTGAGAGGGAAAACGCTTTGTACGAGCTTTCTCGTGAAACGCGCTCGTATGATCTCACGTTATGTAGAAATGATTCACATTTAACATTTCTCGTAATAGAGGTTTAAATCGAATATTAAGGAAAACGAATGAATGTTATGAACGAAATGTGTGCATTTTATTAAAATCAAACCAAGAGCATTTTAAATAAAAAATTTATACAAATGTAACTAAAAAACAGCTCATTTCAAATAAATCATTCCAAAAACCGTTCTATTACATGTTTATTCGCTGTAGGAGCTCTCTGAAATAACGCTCCACCTATATCTCTCTTTTAAGCAGAATGTACAAAAGTTAACAATATAAATTTATAACGCAATTGAGGCAATGTGCAAACGTACGCGAAATGAATTGTGAACTGTACACATCATTATAAATTTCACAGTACGGAAATATAAAGCGAGGAGTTAACGCGTTATATGGGGAAAACACGGACATGTAAATGTGAAAACGCGTTAAAAGAGTAGCGTACTATAGGGGCATTACTGTAATTGCACGAAATTAAACAAAATGTTTGTATAAAAGGAAACCAGAAAAATATTTTTAAGCATAAGTTTCTGTATACAAATGAGTTAATTTCCAATGAGTATTTTTTCAAGTATTTGACAGTTCACAAAAGTGAAAAATTGTTTTCAAATGCACATATGATGTATCTACATTCAAAATTATTTTTTTCACTACATGAAGTATACACACATGATAATTTCCTTTATTGAGTGCTCCATTTTTTATTTTTACATTAGTTCCATTTTTAGGGAATTTTGCTTAAAATTCTGATAACACATGTACATTGCCAAATGTTTTCTATTATTTTTAATAAGTTAACACAGTAATTATAAATCTTGCTTAATGCAGACTCCGTTTTGAGGATAAAAATCAAAAACATTTAACTGTGCGCATTAAAGGAGAACACTATTTGAAGATAGTTACAAAACATTTGGAAGAATGTTTTTACATTAATATTAATTTTAATAAATATAATATATTCAGATAAAAAACACCTTCTAATATACAGTCTAAATAGTAATCAATAAAATTCCACTGAATTTAATCTCTTTTCTTAAGAACTTAATATTTTATGGTAGTTATTTTTAAATCTTACTTTAAAGAAAACGATTATATACATAAGGTTTTTTGTATTATAAAAAGAAAGTGATAAGAATGTTATCTCCAATTACAATGGAATTAAATTCAATTACAAAAAACATAAATCATGCTTTTGATATAAATAACAAAAGTCTTTCCTAACTGTTCAGAAAATTCCGTGAATAGATTTGTGTGTGTGTTCCATATAATACAATATATTACAACAATTTAGGAAGCAAAGATTGTAATTTAGCTCCATGTGATTTGATGCCAAATTATTTTTTGTAGCAAATTTAGAAGCTTTTAATCAAAAAAAATGATGAATATTTTTTAAAGTTATCTTAATATTTTTAAATATATTCTTCAGTAAACTTAGTTTTTTCTTTTAAAAATTTTAAATAAATTTTGTTCTTTTTAATTATGTGTTCATATCAATAGTGCTATAATATGCACAGTCATGTTTACTAAAATAAATGCTAATATTCCCCACAAATAGAAAATTTCATTAATACTTAATTTCTTTATTTTAGGAAATAATAATATTTGGCTCTTAAAAGGTAGAAAAAATACAAAAAATGACTGACATTTTCACAAATTTTTAATTTCTATTAATGTAACGTCAACGTAACTACAATAAGTTATAATTATTGTAAAATCTAAAATTTATTTCATAATTTAATTTTTATTTACATTAGTTATGGTTTAAATATTAATTCCTTTTTGTAAAAAACAACATAATTATTTATATTTAATAAACATTAATTTTCATAAACATAAAAAAATAAAATTATAGTAATATATAACTTTATTATTTTATTAACGATAGTATTATATAATAAAAAACGTTAATGTAATTTCAAATTCATTAAATAAAAACAAAACATTGAAATTAATAATTTAAATGAATTCACACTTTATGAAAAAATCGTTACATTTTATAACTGTCTATGTAAAATTAAGAAATTAATTATAAAAATAATCTAATGTCTGAATAGGACATAAAAATAAACCAACAGGCTTGGAAAAGTTAATTCGTTTCAACAACAAAGTTCAGAAAGACAGTAATATTTTCCATTGATATATATTTTCCAACAATTTAATACCTTTTATCAGAATATCTGTTCTTGATGTTCATGTAGATACATTTGTACCCAGAGCGAGTGTAACAGATACATTTGTATGAATGATTTGTGCAGACTGAGGCATAACAAGGGAGCAACATGTCAAAGCTGTGGTGTTCTAATCAGTTACAGTTACAATCAATGATCCCCTCCTGCCTCCAGCACACGTACCCGAACAGCAGGCGAACGCACTAAAGGGATTTGCTTTCCATTAATATCCGACCGAATCTCGCATGCCTTTTAGGCATACACCCCCTGATACCTGTGTCAATTGCTAGTGACAAGGAGAGGGCAGAGATCGTCAATCCTGCGTTAGATGTTGCAGATTTCGACAAATAAACTCTAGTAATCGCGCGAGGTTTGTTGCATGGATGATGACCAAGATTGACAGATTTATTGCGAAGCGTTGATTTTTTTAGCCACTTCAATTAAATAAAATAATGTTTCTATTTTTTAATTATAAATTTTATATCAATCCATACATTAATAGCTGGATGAAATGTTAATATTTTGTAATAATTAATGATTTAATTCCCTAAGTGTTTTAGAAAGAAATTTAATGATGCATGTTGAAAACAAAATAAATACAAAATACAATTACTTAAATAGATATCTAACGTAAGTTGTATGTGCCAATAGCTGTATAGATATACGTATATAAAAATATATGCGTACATATATGTATATACATATATTACATATGATATATACAAAATAATGAAGTTTCCTATATTTATAATTGTTTAAAGGGACCTCGCGAATTATTATTATTAACTTTCACTGATATCTCAAAAACCTAATAATTTTCAACATTGATTTATAAAACAATTCTCAACAAAAATTCAACAGTTAGTATACATGGAAGGATAGCTTTTGGGAGTACAAGGTCACATGCTTGAACCCAGCCACTGTTGAACAGAAGAGATGCATGTGAAGTTCTTGCCTTTTGCATGCAAGTCTTTCTGAGAGGGTGTTTGGGAAATATTTAGGCTTTTTCGACACGGCAAGTAAATATGTCTGTTTAAGAATATGTCCAGTCCATAATATAATAAACGTACTCTTGAATTACATTCCTTAGAAGATATTGAAATGATGATAAACTGCAGCTGTATTAGTTTATGTACTCGGTACTGACAAAATTCGACACCCGAAGTGATATCTTTGTCTCCTGGTGGAAGAATACTATCTCTTATGAATACTTAAAACTCATAGGCAGTTTCAAACCCCTGAGTACAGTGTCGAAAATTGACAGATCAATTCCTGCACCAGTCGGCTTCAAACAGTTTCAAAACACGTGTATCACTGTAGATGGTAATCTGACCATGACATCGCTTCTCCCTCTCCTATCTTCAACTGTTGAATGAGGGGATGTTGGTTTTGATCCACTTAAGCAATCGGGTCCCTTGGACTTAGATAAACTAAACAAAGCCAAGACGAATAAGCAACAACAACATTGTAAATAAGGTCTCTTCTAAAAGTATTGTCCAATGATAATCACGCCGATTTCTTTGATAATGCAAAGGGAACTGACATCAGGATACTAGTTGTCTCACTTGTAATGTTATCCGTGTACTAATCAGTTAACTTAATGGTTTGATTTCTAGCGTTCGGCTTGATGGTAACCCTCTATTGACACGACAGTCCATTGTGGGCTAGGGCTTTTTTCAGGAATTTCTTCCATTCTGTTCTCTCTTCGCCAGGGCACTCTCCAGTTATAAGCTCCGAAGGTCCCAAAGTCTTACTCAGTCTACCCGGGCTGGTGTGGCCTGGTTGATCATTGCAACGTTCTCATTACCGGAAGGTAGTGAATTCTAATCCCGGCTTAATCGAAGATCCGTCGTGTTCGCTAAAGCTGACTGGAGCACGCTAAAACTGGGCGTGGTCACAATGTCCTCCAAGTTAAATAACTCTGGGGGTTGCGGACCTAGAGGTGGGGGTCTTCTGCTTGGTCCCTGCTTCAAAATCCCAAAGACCCAATACAGCTGCTTATATCTAACTAGTAAAGCCCAGCTCAGGGCTAGATACAGGGAAGCACGCTGCTGCACAACAACAATAGAGTCTATTCATCTTAATCTGGGCCTTTCCCTAACTCTGGTTTTTATTGGCCTACATGTGAAGATCCTGAATGTTCTGAAGGAAGGCAGATGTAATACATTCAAATTAATTTGATACAATTTGGTATTTAATCATATCAGTCTCCCTGTACATCCTGTACAGCTCGTTATACCTATGTCGCCGTACACCATCAGCATATACTGCACTCATAATCTTCCTCGACACCTTTCTTTCAAACACAGAGGAACCATTTCCCTGATATTTTGTCAAGGCTCAGATTTCGGAGTTGTATAAAGTATAGATTTGTGGATGACAAGCATGTTGAAGTAGTTTCTATTTAAATTATTTATTGTGAAAGAATAATTTGCTTGCTTATGTACAGGATAAATATGAAAATGCAACATTTTGTATAAAGTATGAAGCACAATATTTCACATCCAAGAATGTAGTAAAATTGCAAAGCATTCCAAGCCAGGAATATTTTCAAAAGAGAAACATGCATTGCTTATTTTTCAATTCTCATTGAAACGTTGTGTTTACCACACATCTAATTTTCTTATAAAGAGCTGTTTTAGTTTTTCTTTTAATTTTGAATGTAAAAAATTTCTTAACCATCATTTAGCAGCAACTGTACAAGATGTTCTCAATATCCAAGTCATCACATTTCAGCCAAGGTATGTAAATCTGTCAACATGCTCGAATTCGTAATGCTCAGTTTCAATTTTAGGTCGATAGTCGTCTTTGTTACTTGGCATACATTCAGCTTCACTTTCATTAAAACAGAGATTCATTTTAATTGCTGATTTTTCAACAGCAGTGAAAGCCTCTCAAAACGCCTTTTCAGTTCGATCAATCAAAACGATGTACAGTAACCCTCCCCACCGCATAATACTGTTAATCAGTTCCACGTTATAGGAGAAAAAGTTGTACGAGCATTCTCGTATGACCTCGTCTATGTACAAATGATTCAAGTTTTTCTCATTAAAGGGGCTTATAAATAAATATTAAGGAAAAATTATACTATGAACGAAATGTGAGCGTTTTGTTAAAATCAAATTAAGAACACTTTAAATAAAAAACTTATACACATGTAACTAAAAATTAGTATTTTTCAAATGAATCAAATCTTTCCAAAAACAGTTTTATGACATGTTTATTCGCTGTAGCAGCTCTCTGAAATAACGCTCCACAGAGATTTTTTTAGTTGAACGTGCGCCAAAATTGTGAACCGCGCAAATCATTATAAGTTTCACAGTTTAGAAACGTAACATATGGTATCAACGCCTTATATGAGGGAAAACACGTGTTATACGAGGGACTGAAATGGCGTCATATGAAAACGTGTTATAAGTGAACTGCGTTATTGTATTTAGCATAGGCAAGCAACTGGTCTGACTTTTGACAATAACCGCTTTGGGTAATATTAGTACTGGATCGGAATCTAATGCAGTTAATATCAAAGCGTTCATCACGCTTTGGTCTAAGTCCAGTCTTTTTACTACCAATTAGGTCTTGGTAATAAATTTTGTTATCATAATTTTGCCATATAAACAGTCTTCATATTATTAAAGGAAAAATACATTCTTCTTTTAAAGAATTTTCTGTTTAAAAATTACTTTTTCAGCCTTTAATTTTTTCACGCTTTCTAATTTCTGGCCTATTGCGACATTAAAATTTTGTGCTGCAGAAACATCGCCACAAATAGGTTATTCTTGATCTAACATGTAGCAAAGCAGCAGGATTCTGAGAGAAATACAATCTTTTGATCAGAATGTATCAACTTAGAAGTAATTCAGTAAAACTCAAAGAATTAGCAATGGAGTGAACTGGACGAAATCCAGTAAAAAATTTCGAAGAGCGTTGATTGTTTTTTGAAAAGTAAACACAAAACCATTGAAAATATTTCTTCCTCAGCATTCAAAATTTGCGAATGTTCTTACAAAAATTTAACATTATTAAAATTCGAAGCTATATAAAATGATAGGATTTTTAATGAAATGAATTTAACATATACAGTAATCCCCCCTATAAACACGGCACTCTTATAACGCGCTTTCATGTCCCTCGTATAACACGTACTTCCCCCCCCCCAAATAACGCATTAATTTCCCCACGTTATATTTCTGTACTGCGAAATTTTTAATGATTTGTACAGTTCACAGTCCATTTCACGTGAGTTTGCACATTGTGTCAATTGTGTTCTTACAAAATTAAATTAAATTATATTATTGAACTTGGACCATTCTGCTAAAAAAAAAGATTTCAGGTGAAAGTTATTTCAGAGAGCTCCTACAGTGAATAATTATTTGAATTATTTGAAATAAACTGTTTTTTAGTTATATTTGTGTAAGTTTTTTTTTAAAATTTATTTAAGATGTTCTTAATTTGACTTTAATAAAATGCTCACAGTTCGTTCAGAAAATAATTTTCCTTAATATTCGATTTAAACCCCCTTTAATGTAAAAATTAAGCGTGAATCATTTGCACATAGAGTAGTATGCAAGTTCCTACGAGCGCATTTTACGAGAATGCTCGTACGATGCGTTTTCCTAAAACGCAGAACTAATATACTGTACTATTTGGGGGATTACTGTATTAGTATGTATGTTTTCTAACTTAAAATTCCTCTTGAGTAATCTCAATTAACTCCTCAATAATACTTAAATAAACTAAACATCTTATATTTTAAATTTCATTAAAATCGTATATATATATATATATATATATATATATATATATATATATATATATATATATATATAAAAATTGGACAGCGAATTTGTATATAACGAAACTGGAAATAAATATTAAAGAAAAGATCTATAAAATAAAAAATTAATAAATATGCTATATTTCTTCCAATGGCGGGCACTTGGGTGACGAACTTTACCACAACAAGGCCAGAAACTGCTACTCATTTGCCGTTACCCAGCGGGGATCTGTGAACCAAGTCATGTTTTTGTTCGCTCAACGGTCATTTTTTGCACACGAGGGTTGGTTGGTTTGTTTGTTGCTCAACGGTCACTTTTTTGCACAAGAGGGCTAATGAGACCAGCACCTACGGTTTAAAGTGGATTCCGAACCACTACAAACATTCATACCCAAGGTGGAATTCGAACCCACAAACTGTTGAACCGAAGGCAAGAGCGCTAACCATTGGCGCTCGGCGAACCAAGTCATGGAGACGAGTAGCGTTGCCAGCGCCATACCACCATAAACCCGTTTATAGGGTGGGCCAAATTCTTACATTATCACAGAAAAGAGAATAGAGAAAAAGTAACATCCATGCCCGAACCGGGATTTGAACCCAGGACCCACAGCTCAGGAGTCAGGAACACTAACCACTCAGCCATCAGTCGACATGAATATGTAATATAAAAACATTTAAAAATTATTAAGCATAAAGAAAAATTAATATAGATAACAAAAATAGAAAATGACTTTGTATGTAAACATATTAGAGAAAGAGAGAGAAAAAAAAGAAAGATAGGAAGAAAGAGAGAGAGGTTAAACAGGAAAACAAAAAGAACCAAAAATAGTTTTGAAAAGAAAATTTTGAAAAAACAGGAAAATATAGATGACCAGAAATATATATTTTTCGTTAAAGGAACAGGAGATAAGAAGTTTCAAAAATAATTATGTAAAATATAAAAGAATAAAACACAAATAACCTAAAATCTAATAAAACAATAAAAATCCTTCTCCATGCAAACGAAATAAATATAATATGAGGATATAAAATACATATAATAAAAATTATAAAATAGGAATGTAAACAGTAAGTCGCATAATACAGAATTTGAGTAGAAATGCAATATTTTAAAACAAATATAAATATTAATTTTTACAAAGAAAATACTATCAAAAGTAAACGATTGAGAAAACAGTTTAAGAAAAGAGGAACATCCTAGGCTTAGTACGGTAAAAAAGAATAGAAATATAAGATGAAATATTCTAGCTATTGTCAAGTAAAAAAAAAAAAAAAAAAAAACGGCGCGCGTTATTTAGGTGAAAACAAGAAATCAAAAAGTAATAGTATAAGTTTATAAATTAAAAACAGAATTTAAGGAAATGCAGAAAAAAATTAAATAAAGTGAAAAATAACCGAATTTCTTACATCCCCTCAATCGCTCAAAAAAAAATAGTTTATATCTGATCTTTAACATTAGAATTAGTTGGATCAATTTTATTCGTTTTAAAAGTATTTTGATGGAGACTAATGAAACAAAATTGCCGATTATGAATTGGTACCCGAGGAGCATTTATTTCAATTCTCTTTAATCATAATTTAACTACAGCATCCGTGAATTGTTCCTTTAATGTGCATTTACTGAAAATCAACGATTATTTACTTCTGAAAGTTAGTCAAGTCACCGTTTTATTCTTTTTCTAATATATGATCCAAATCCCAACTTTTATAACGAATATGTTGATGGTGCCATATTATTATAGTTCATTGGCAATCGTGCGGTGATATGTCTATGGTAAATAATCATCTTAATAATGTCATTTGATTAGACATATATAGTTTGGGTCTTTATTATCACCAACTGAGTTTCTGTGACTGTTATTCTTCTGAGAACAAAATTTTGTAGCGAATCAGTTTACTTCTCTTATCAAATCAAAAGCAAAACATATTGTGTGAACTTTCGTCACTTCTCAAGTTTTTATTCTATGTATCAAAAAGAATTCTGAAATGAATGCATAAGTTTCAATCGAATTACTGAGTTATTTGATTGCTCAAAACACATTTTTTATATTTTTCGTTCCAAATATTTCAAATTCATTCTCATCTCTTTTCCTTCAGGTGGGTGAATACACTGCCATTTTTATGGCGTCGAACAGTTTGGAGAGAAGCAACAACGTTTCGTTGAGTATTCGTGTGATGTCATCAACAGAAGGCCTTCAGCTACTAGCGTCAGCTACAGACGTCTTGTTGAACGAAGAGTTAGACTTCAGCATCAGTTTCGAATCTATAGATCAGTTCACATGCATTTCTTTCGATGCTGGAGATGGAGAAGCCAAGCTTGCTTTTGGCAGCGAGGACATGTGTCAGGAAATGTTACAATCACCTTTCCGGTTCCACTCTCGCCAATCAAGCAGGTATTGATTACATAAAGTATGTGATATTATGTTATGTTTAAAAAAAAGGGAAATTAATTTGTGATATATTTTGTAAAGGAAACGAAGAGCTGTGGAAGATGCATCATGGAAAGATGATAAGACCATCGGGTAAGTAATAAAATGTAATCAATATAAAAAATGTAAAACATTACGAAATTAATTTGGTGACAATTTAAAACTGAATAGGCTCTTATATAAATTGTATTAATAGAAATATTACATTCAATAAATTAATGAGATAAAATATTTTAAATCATCCTTTACGAATAAAAATTTAATCACGACGGTTTTTTTTTTTTTTTTTTTTTTTTTACTCAATTGTCAACTTGGGAATGGCTAGATGAACTATGTGGTTTCCATGTTCAAAAGATGATTCGTTATTTGAGCAGAATGTATTTCGTGAAATTCTTGATTTCAAATTCAACAAGTCGATGTTGCCGGTTTCTTACATGAATTGTATCTAACGTATATGAAACCATTCTACGATGGTGAAATGATTTATATCAATATGCACGTGGATTGAATCCTTTTGAATTAATTTTGCAATCCTGATTTTAGCTTATATAGAACAATTAATGTTTTAGGAAAATGGCTCCTCTTTTGGATTTCAAACCGAAAGAGCCATTCAACTATTCATTACACAAATGTGATTTGCTCGAAGCCATTTGACCATGGTTAAAGGGCTTGGGTCAACGTACGCATAATTTCAAACCATTTGAACTTCCTTGGGAACTATGGTTATAGTGGTCGCGTATCAGTTTCCCAGGATCATTCAACTTTAGTTTCAATTAGGACGAGTTGATTCCGTGGATTCATCTTGAAAATCAAATGGCATTTGTCCGAAGTTAACGGAACATTGTCAAACAGCCAAATCTTAACGTGAACCAATTATAGAAACAGAATAAAGATATGGAGACACATCTGAATAAAATAATTTCTTGCTTAAAAAAATCAAATACTGAAGAATCCATATATTTGAATTTTATGGGGGGAAATGGAGAAAATAGTATTGTTAATTATAATATTATTGATAAAAAAGTCATATGATATATTACAATGTCTTATAGAAATTGTTTGATATAGATATGTCAAACAAATTCGATCAGAAGCAACATTCCTTGAACACCTGTTATCTTGTGGCAGCTAGGCTGGCATTATGGGGTACACTGCTCCACTTTTCCAAGTGACCCATCTTTTGGTGTGGAGTCCGACTTCCTCTGTACACACATGCCATAAGTACCCGTTTTTGAACAGCTGTTTAAGAAAAATAAGTGAAAGTGATACATGTCTGTATATAAATATCTTATTTCATTTATTATAAAATAGTAACACCCAATGTTTGTTTGTTTGTCGCTCAAAGGTCATTTTTTGCACACTAGGACTAATTAGACCGAAACATACGGCTTAAAGTGGATTCCGAATCACTACAAACATCCATGCCCAAGGTGTGATTCGAACCCACGAACTGTTGAACCAAAGGCAAGAGCGCTAACCATTAGGCTGCCAGCTCGGCATATAGTAACACCCAAAAATATAAAAATGTGAAAATTCCAACACAACCAATTTTATGTAAGAAAAACGTTAAGAACTGAACTCGGTATTCAATGCCTTATGAATATTATTTCTTACAGGAAATAACCAACAATTTGGTTATTAGATCAATAGAAGTACGATTTTAAATAAAACGAAACATATTATTTTTAATCAACGAAAATATTGTAGAAATAGATGCCTAACTATTTAAATAATTGAAAGTTATGATTATGTTCTGAAGCCAATCTTTGGTTACAAAATATCCTAGAACATATTTTTGGAAGTACTATTTAGTTATCTTTCAATAGTTTGAATTCTATACTCAGCACTAAATAGTTGAAATTGGTTCGTTGTCGATGGAAAATTGTGTATGAAGTTTCAGACGATTTCTGGCATACAAAGTACTAGACACTCAACTGCATGAGACTTTTAAAATGATGAACTGCAATGTAAAATGCAAATGATTGTCGTCCCATGCTTCGTGGACTATTACAGAGTCACTTCAAATTATATGTAAAGCTAAAGAAGATTTTACTTTTGATGAACTTTATATACTTATTTTCTCTTTTAAATTTTTGTTTCCACAACTTTGGCCTGCCACTTAATATAAAATGATTGTCTTATGAACACGTTTTTCAATTCCACTAAGAAGAAATTCTTTTTAGAATTATCCGTCCAAGGATCAACTATAGTATCGACATTATCAAACAGTCAAGACATGTTTGACATACATATATCTTCTAGGAAAAAGTAGATGAAAAAAAAAGCTTGGCAGCAAACATCTTGGAAGCCCGGTGGCTTAGTGGCAGTATTTCACGGTCCCATGACACAGGTCCGAGGTTCGATCCTCGGGCTGGGCAAGGTTGACTCAGCCTTTCATCCCTTCAGTGGGTCGATTCACTGAGTACCAAGCATGCTTGGGAACTAAACACTGGGGGTCTTACGTTATGCTGACCACCTAACTGGGACACATGCTTCGCACCCCAGGGCCATCGGTCATGAAAACAGTTATGGGCACTCTATGCCTTGAAACACATGGGCTGTCGTGCCATGGAGTTTAGTTTAGTAGCAAACATCTTAAAAGGAATTTTTCATCATTACTGATTGTACATTATCTAGAGCAATTGATATATAATTTGAACACCAATTCAGGCAAGAAGGGACTTGGTGATATACGAATATGTAAATATTTACCATTTAAGAGTTTAATTGAAAATATCCTTACGTACCCTTTCATGAAATACTTTAGTTCTTATATTACAGATTATTAAATGGTGTAGATAAATATTAAAAGCTATTCTAATGAAAACATTAAATTACTTCCTTTCATTTTTTGTATACAATAGAGAACTAGTTTCTACATTTTCGTGTCTACCAACCATTTTTATATTTTTGTTATCAACAAAATCTTCTAACCCCGCACTTGTTCTAGTAATGGTGAGTTTAAAGTTTCTTCCCTGTTTTATTAAAGTTTTCAAAATAGAGTTATAGTAAGTGGAAGCATGTAATAATTATTTACCAGTACTTTATGCTGGATTTTAGCAGCATTTGTAACTTCAGCCCTATTTGATTGCTCTCGTGAAAGTTGAAGTGTGCCTAATTAGTAATAGACAAGACTGACTGCAATTGTAACTGTTTCATGAGGGGATTGGTCCCCTCAAGTCAAGCCTATCAGAGGAACAAAAATCTCTACTAGATGAAGTAAGGCTTTTAAAACGCTTGCGCAATTAAACTGTGACATCCTAACACATATTCCTAAAGTGATGCAATTCAAAATTGATTGCATTTTGTTCCAAGGCACATCCTTAAGTAATGTTTCAGGAACTCCAAACTGCAAAACTTTATAGATCAATTCAACAAGCGTAAGCAGGATGCACTTTCTGTTGTCCCTCTGCTGGAATTCAAACGTAATTTCAGCAATTCTGTTGATGGGTGCGTGGTTTTTAGACTATACTAACTGTAGTATTAATTTTAAAATCTACAATTTTGAGCTGTGAAATTTTCATAAGCGTCTTCATCACGATCAAGAAGCATTTTAATTTACCATTCCTTTTTCTCTTTTTTTAATCAGCTCTATTTCAAATTCTGTGCTTTTATTCATTCTTTTTCTAAGTTTTGGCAAGATAAGTTTTGCCAATAGAAAAGTAACTTAAGTCTATGTTTTCTATATAAATAAAAATGCATTAAAATAAACATTTAGTTTATTAAAATACCGTGTTTGAGTTGAACTCTCAATCCAAATAAACAGGATGTCTGAATTATTTGGCAGATTGTAGCTTTCTTATAGACCGCTTACGTGTCTGATCTTGAAAACATTGTATTAAAAAAGGAAATTCATTTATAGTGGTTACAAAAAGGCCATTTTTTTAGATCCGCTGTATTAAACAAATGGCTCTTTAGCAAGATTTAGATAATTTTTTTAGCAAAATACTATTTTTTTTGTTTAAGGAACGTATTTATATCTTTATTTTATAAACTTATTATGGAATGAAAACTAAACTTTATTAACTGTATGATACTATTTCAGTTCTTCTAGTATTGATAAGATGTTCGAACAAGCAGGGTTCATGCTATCTCGTAAACTATAAAGAAAATTGAAATTATATAAGAGGCATCATGATAACATTAATGCTAATAAAGCAATGAAATCATTTTAAACAGAGATTTTTTTTTTACTTTCAGTATTCCATATGCTTATCAAAGTGGCGGAGTGTACACGTCCACGGCAGAGGCTTTTAACACCATCTTCGCTACGAACGCCACAGCGGAAGTGAAGGCCTCCAACCCTCCTTCAAGCATCTGGATCGAGAATAATTCCACTAACATAAATCGACCCATGAAAGTAAGGAAACATTAGTGTATCAAAAACGTGTTTGTAAGCATGTCATCATCAAACACATACACTACAATATGATACTTTAGAAAAATAACGATAATTATTTATTTTATTTTTTAAAAGTATTTTATAAAAACTGAAACAAAATTAAATATTGTAATACATTGTTAATATGCAGAAAGAGAAGGGATTCTAATACTGTAAAAAGTTTTTTTTCCAATATTCTCAGTAGTTATTTATGGATACTCTGTCTGCTTTGTGTGAAGTACACAAGTATTTTGTGTAAATACGATGTACAAGAGAAATAAAGATTGTATGTATAAATGAGGTTTATTCCTAAAACGTTTAATTTTAAGTCTCAAGTGCGTGATTAGAACAGATACTTTACCAACTAGAAAAGATCTCCAGTGGCTTCACGTCACTTCCCTGTTAAACTAGCAAAATGAAGCATCATTTGCCGCGGACAGTGGTGGAGAGGGTGACCACCTTCACCCTCACTGTGTGGCTGAAGCCCACGTTAACCTGTGACGTTTGAATCCTTGTGGAAAGAAGGCGTGTCCACGTTAATCCGTGACGTTTAAATTTCTTTGCTGGTGTGGAATGAATGTGGAAAGGAGGCGTGTCCAGATTAATTCATGACGTTTGAATCCCTTCGCTGATGTGGCGTGGATGTGGATGAGATGTGATGAGGGCTCACCTGAAGCACGTGATCATGTGTGCCCTCATCACATGATCATGGTTCAAAATTATGGGCGCTTGATGGGGAAGTCTTCCAAACTTGTTAACCTTAATTTACAGTCCTGGACTCACCTGCACCTCTGTGTATGTATTAATAGATGGAAATAAAATTAATAAAAAGGATAATCACTCTGTGTTGACGAATTCTTCCCTGGCAGATACATTTTAAGAAAATTCGAAAATTCCATAGGTTCTATTCTATAGGGGCAGATGCATTTTTCTTTACCCAAATCTTTCTAATATACTTCATACGCAGCGTTAAATCATCACTAGAAATAATTAAATTTATAACAACTCGTAAACTTGTGTTATTTAAAACTATTGTGTATGCCGATTTATAGCAAATGTTTTAGGCAATTATTGATTAAGAAAATTAATTTGTTAAATTTACACCAAGGCAAATCCTTGTAATAATAAATAATATAATATCGACGGATAAATAAGTGTCATAAAAGTATACAGTGGGATAAAAACAAGACATTAGTTCTCAAGAGTAGTTAGTAGAAATGCACTTTTGTTAAGAAGGGGGATTAATAAGTTATTAAAATTTCATTCATAAAGTACTTAAGTCAATTTATTCAGAGAAAATTGATTGAAAGATTAAAAAAAAAAAATCACGCTTCAGTATGAGAAAACAGATAAAAGGATTTGAAATTTATTCAATGTATTTTTGGCTGATGCTTCAGAATTATAGATAATTCATACCATAGTGATTAAGATTTTTTTGAACTGCATCACTTGAATTTAAGAATTCCATCTTGAATTTAGAGTTTATTGAATAATTTTAGAACTTAGCAAATCTGACAGTATAAAATTCTCCCTTTAAGATATTTTAGCCATTTTTCAAATCAAAATGCAAATTAAGTTAACTATTATTATTTTTGAAAAGTCAAATTTCTTTAGCCCCTTTTTGAAGAAGATTTTTAAATAGTAAGTGGTAAAAAAATTTCCATTAGGAAAATAAATGGTTATATAAATTTAAAAAAATATCAATTTTGAGAAAAAAAATTGACATATAACTTATAATTAAACTATAATTTTATTTATTTATTTTTTTTCAATGGCGGGCACAAGAGGTTTGAACCCTATGCCACAACAAGGGAAGAGACTGCTACTCATTTGTCGTTACCCAGTGGGCACCTATGAAACAAGTCGCGGAGGCGAGTAGCGTTACCCGCGCCCTACCACCACAAACCCGTTTATAGGGCGGGCCACATTCATACAACACAGAAGAAAGGACATAGAGAACAGAGAAGGAAAGAAACATCCATGCCCGAACCGGGATTCGAACCCGGGACCAACAGCTCAGGAGTCAAGAACGCTAACCACTCAGCCAATCGGTCGGCACTATAATTTTATATTAAGTTATATTTTGTACACAAATTGCAAATAATATAAATTTAATTTTGAAATACTTTATATTTATTCGTGTAAACATCCTAAGACATCGCCATTCATTAAAACATTTTGCCATTTTATAACAGCTACCTTAGTAGAAATTATATGTATTCATCCCTGTTCAGAAATAAAGGTTATTTTTAATATCTTTTTTTATATATTATAAATAATTATTACGATAATTATTGTCATGTTCATGTAACTGCGTCAAATATTTGCCAATGAATGTCGTTTCCCTATTGTTGCATCTACTGCCAGTGTATTGGTTCGGATGGAACTAATGCGTTCGAAAATAAGTCAATATTCAATCTTCAAAATATTTTTTTTTGCCCATTTTCCAAAATATACATTCATAAAATCCCATAAAAATTAACTATTCAAAGGAAAATGTGTGGATCTCATGCCGAGAAACACAATATATAACTGGACGTAAAAAAGTAGTGAAAATAATTAACACTTAATATTTTTAGAACAAAATTATTTGACGAGTTTGTGCATACAAATTAAAAAATTGTGCTTAACAAAAATTGTGCTTGCAAAATGCAGAGTATAGGCACCACAAAATGCATTGCAACACATATATTGGGTTGTTCGGAAAGTCATTTCGTTTTTCATGAAAATGAAAAACGTGCAGCAAATAAATATTGTATTGCATTGCTCATTGTTCATTCTAGTCCAATAGCTTTACCATCTTTCTGGTAGTAGCACGATTCCACACTCATAAAGTGGTTGGTTTTTACTAGCAAAAAGCTGATCCATGTAGGAAAAACGAAATTACTTTCCCAACAACCCAATAAAAGAAATATAAGGCTGATTATTTTAAAGTCTATCAATTCGGTAAGATAGGCGATATTTATTAAGCAGTTGACGGAAAACAAAACTTTGAGGTTTGTTTGTCTATCACTCAATGGTCATTTTTTTTAGTGAACGAGAGCTAATTAGACAGGGACCTACTGCAACAGTTTGAGGATAATGCTTACAGTTGCATCTATATTTTGGTCCAGATTGCAAATAGATTCCAAGTCCAGTGAAAGAAAATGTCTTAGAATAAATTCTAAATCAAGATTGGGTATTCAGAAATCCACGATCAATTGATGGACTGCCAAAGCATTTTGGGCGTGCGTGATACTGACACTAATTTTTATTCACGCATACCTAAAAATATACTTAGCCCCCGATACAAGTGTGATTGCAAGACTAAAAAAATTATAACACTTACCTCAGGACACAAAAAAGACTGGTGAGTCCTGATAATATAAATTGTTCTTTGGTGCAATTTTTCTCGATGCTAATTAAGTTGCCACTCGTAAATTATTGCGTCAACTTAAGAGAGAGAGAGGATACATAATTATATTAAATTTAGATTCCGCAACTATTCTGTTAGCTCAATTTTTATCTCCAGTAATAATTCTGCGAATTCAATTTGGATCTCGAAATTTTTTGGCAGAAATTTATTCTGTTGAATATTATTTTGTCAGTTGAATTTGTCCTACTAGATTAATATTATTTTAACAGGAAATAATCCTACGAATTTAATCTAGTCTGCAAATTTGAGCGAATATAGTTATTTTAATTTGATTAATAAGAAATAATGCGAGCAATTTCATGTTTCGCAGATACATTATTAAAATTGTTTCACAAGGACGAAGTGCACTTAACAAAATGATATTTTTATGATATTATTCAATGAATATATTATACTAAAAAGGAATTGACTTATGAAAAAATTTGGCCGCAGAAACTCTAAAATATCAGTAAGTATAACTATCTTTAACAACAACAACAGCAGCATTTGTATTTCTAGCCATAGAATCAAATAGATTGCAAAGGCAGTTAAATATATGCCATCCAATGTCAAAGCGATACCATTGTTAATCAAGATCATAAGATATTTTGTAATGAAAATCAATACATGGTGACAACCAGTCACTCGGCAAACTGTTGATGCAGTAACCTAAAACTTCTATATCTAGGAAAGTCTTTACAATACTGGCAACAAATGGTATAGCATTATCCTGCTGAAACATAATATTTCATAAGGCTCGATTAAATAATGAAGCCAAGCGGCTTAACACAAGTGAAATGTAACTGCCATGTTGCAATTGCGAACAAGTGATAAGGTATTATTTAATGTCGTAATATTATGAAGTACTTTTTAAATGTAGATTTTGAAGTGTGTATTATATTCTATTGTTCGTATAGAATATAATTCGTTTAGTATTAAAATGAAACTAACTACGTTGGTACGTACTTAAGTCTATATTCTTAAGTTCATTTTGCTCTATTAAATTTGATATTCATTTGCTCTTGTTTGCCTTTTTTTAAATGTCTCTATTCCTTGTGCATTTTAAGTTTTAATGATTTGAATTTTGCATATTTTTAGCACTTTTAATTTTAGCTGCTTTTGCGCTGAGGGACTTGCTCAATTTTTTATATAATTACGCTGAGATTACCTTGTTGTGTAATAGATTGGCGCATTATTGTAATTTTGTAAATTTCAGATTTTACTTTGCTATAGATGTATATTATTCAAAAAATAAAAAAAATCTAAAATAAAAAAAATTTGTTCATAATTTGAAATTTTAATGTACTTGTAACATTTCCCATTGTACTATTTCAAGGTAGTGAAAAACTAGACTGTATAAATTAGATCAAATTGTAATTAAATAAAGTAAAATTAAAATGTAGCCGTAAATAAAATTAAATATAAGATTAAATAAAAATATTTCATGATAAATTTAAGTCAAATAATTTCAATGATTCTTTGGTAATATTGTATTTCGATGACGATTAAATCATTGAAAAGCCACGCTGTCCTGGCCTGATGGAATGCAGATGGTTATAGTTAGCGCAATAATGCGACAATCTAGTAAAGTAAATTTCTAAATGCAACTATTGTTATTGTTATGTGTACATTATATTGATATTATTTAGAGGACATTCCAAATGTAATTTTGTCGAGTGCTGCACCCGTTTTTGTTTTTCAGTTCTTCCGAGAAGAGAACTTTCGCCTGGAGACCACAGCTGTCCTCTTCGATCGCCCGACGAACTCCTACGAGATGAGCTGGCGAGTGGACAAAATCACCCAATCGGAATCTGTGATCGAGACCATAGATGTCTCCGATATCCGTTCCTCCAGTTGTTCGGCCATCCGATTTCCGAGGCGATACTTGGATCTGGGACTTTACAAAGTGACATACTTCATAGATATTATAGGTAAGTGGATTGGCGATGATTTTTCTTTTAAATTATTGTCCATAGAAAATCAAGCGAACTTTTTCCATCACTTATATCTAGTGATTTAAAGGGAAAGTTTTTATTTTTTTTTTAAGAAAAAGTACTTGAAAATAAAAAGGCACAGTAGAATATACACCTGTAAATACACACAGGAAGAAATATAAATAAAATATAATGTGTGGTACTTTTCCATTATATCCCCCATTTTTGATCCTAAAGAAATAGCATGATTTTTTACAGAGAAGTGAAAATAATATAAAGTAAATACGATGCTTTTATTGGTTTAAAAATTTTCTTTTAAACTTAATATATACTAAATCGTTCAAAAGTTGACTAAAAAGTGTGATCTAAACAATATTAAACAAGTTAAAAGCTAAACAAAGCTGAAGCTAGTTGCTGCAAAAGATTGCTTGGTGGTAATTTTGTCGATTAAAAGAAACCAATTCACAAATTACCAAGAGCAAAAGACAAAATACAGCAAAAATTAATTTTGTCCTATTGGAAAAGATAGTATTATATATTTACGCAATCTATCACCGATGCAATTACTAAAAAGTTTTCGCCAGAAATAAACATTGGTGCTTAAATAAGGTTTATCAATAATGGATAATTGTACAGTTTATTTATTTTATTTATTTTTTTATATTTTATTTTTTTATCCAATGGCGGGCACACAAGAATGACTGAACCCTATGCCGCAACAAGGGCAGACACTGCTACCCAGCGGGCACCTGTGAGCCAAGTGACGGAGGCGAGTAGCGTTGCCCGCGCCATACCACCATAAACTCGTTTATAGGGTGGGCCACATACAGAAGAAAGAACAGAGATAACGGAGAAGGAAAGAAACATCCATTCCCGAACCGGAATTCGAACCCGGGACCCACAGCTCAGGAGTCAGGAACGCTAACCACTCAGCCAATCGGTCGGCTTGTACAGTTTATAAAATATAAATAAAATGTTGGTATTTTAGTAGTTTCTGAAAACGTAAATGTATGAAAAAAAAAATGAAAACGCAAATGGATTACTTATGACAATAATTTACGATTTATTCTTTCCTGTTACGGTGGTTATCAAAAGCGGAGGTATAATAGAAAATAATCAATAATGTATTAGAAATATGTTAGTTCTCGAAACGCGGCACATGGTTAAAGTTTCAAGAAAAGCTTTCAGATTAGATTGAGAAATCAGTATACAGAGGATAAAAGCTGCTTGTAGTAATATTTAACACAGCACTGAAGCCAGCCTCATTCTCTTACGCACTTAAAAGCATTCAATGCGGGGAAGAGATTCATTAAATGTGGGCAGTATTCAAGTGTTGCTAGGGAGAAAACCCGGAAAACTCCCAATCTCTGACAGCCGTGCATGCAGAAGTGCAACATCCATCTTCTGTGGTTTAAATGTGACTGGGTTGGTTGGATTCTATGCAGCAAGGGAGGAAATGGATGAACAATTCCAAGTATTTAACTTGAAATTATTTATCTATTATTTCCTTCCACAAAACCCCAGCAACGTTGAAATTAAATCAGAAATAAAAATATAAATTTTAAAAACTAAAGAAAAATTACAAATAAAATTTTCAAAAATTGAGATCTTCCTCTTGCTAATTTAAACTAACCATAAAGTAGGTGTTTTGTCTTTTTTCTTCTGTTCTATTGTCAATTTGTTGGTGACTTGAATCAATGGAAAATGGCTTCAAAAGCCGATGCTTTGCTCCATACATAAGAAATCGTTTCATTAACAAAATGAATTTTGTTAATATTCTTAGACATTCGATGGTGAACTTCGCATTGTTTGCTGCTGCTTGAAGAATGTAATTTGAAGTCAGGCAGCAAATTCGTCAACAAGTCGGATTTAGGATGCCGTCTCAATACGAGGTCGTAATGTATTATGAGTGGCGTAGATGAAACGTTATCTGACGTCATGGATATTGTAAGCCAATGAGAATCGTAATAAAGTGATGTAGCGATGTTCTCAACTAGAACGCGAAGGAAACAATTTTATGGTTAATAACAAATTCTACATAAAAATTACTTCCCGTAAAATTATATAAAAGTATAAAAATATAAATTTGGCTAAGTAAAATGGATGGAACCAATTGATCTCAAAAAAGGAAGAAAAGATTTTTGATGAGGTAGTTTACCCGAAAATCTTCCAATGTTAAAAGATTAATTTCAATAAATAAAAAACGATGATGGATAAACTCTTAACATGAAATTAAATTATAATGTATAGAATACGGTTTTATATATATTATATAAATTATGTATAGAATACTATTGCTAGCTTCGCAAAATGGAATTAAATCTGTTAAGATTAACTCTATTACCTGCCAAATTCACACGCTTAATCTCTCACCAGCATTTCGTAAAGCCATCCAGACTCGTTGTTGATCATATCATTGAAGACGTTCTTAGTGATATACTATCTATTTACCACAAATATAGATTTTGCGATAGTCTGGCTTATGGCGGTTGGTATAGTATCAACAGCTGTCCATTTTACATAGATGTTAAGGCTGCTATGATTTGGCGGTGTTTAGATTCTGTCCCATTCTATTTTCAAAGGAACCAGTAAGGCAAAGTTGGTATATTTGTTCGGACTTCTCTTGTCAAAAAAAGGTTCGTGTCTTAATTATACGGCAACAGACAGGAACAAAATTGGCGGGAATTATTCTCATGGTACATCGATTGTATCTGAAGCCATGGTGCAGAACTGACACCCGTGCAAGCATTCAGCTGTTCGTGTCATTTAAACATACCAGGTTCTAACTCAGCGCGTGACAAATATATGGTGCAACATGGTTGTGCAGGTACAGTTTAACTTCTTCGCCATCATGAATCTCACAATCAAAACACACGACATATTTCCGCAGACCGTCATGAGCCAGGGCCAAGGCGGCCTGGTTGGTTAGGGCGGCGTTCTCATTATCGGAAGGTAGTGAGTTCGAATTCCAGCGTAACCGAAGATCCGTCGTGTTCGCAAATGGTGGCTGTGGCATGTTAAAACTGAGCATAGTCGCAATGTCCTCCAAGAGAAATGACTTCCCTGGAGGTGGCAGGCCAAATATTATGGGATCTTCTGCTTGGTCCTTGCTTCAAAATCGCTGAGATTCCACCCGGTTGCTTCTATCTATATAGTAGAGTCTAAATCAGGGTACAGGGAAGCATTCTGATGCAGCAACCGTCATGAACCACCAAGATTCCATATTTTCTAGAAAATAATGGAAGCTAAACAGATAGGGGATTTCGACGCCGCAGGCGGACAGCCTACTCGCGAAGCGAGTGCAAGGCTGTTAATGTCCGCTGCGTAGTAAAACCCATCACGGAGAGGCAACAAGCCCCCCTGTCGGGCCTGGAAATGAGAGCTGCTTCAGTAGCCGATTTGAACAGACCTGGTTATTGCTCTGACTGACCGATGTTCTGGTCTGCCATCTAAAGTCTCTGGGCTCGATTCCGGAACAAACCAGACAAGCCACTCCGCCAACCCAACGTGTATGCACCATTCCACGTTTATTTAACAATTATTCACATCACAAAGCCCGAACGCGAGGCGAGGCCCACGCAGTGAGCGTCTCCTTTACATGCGCTGGCTGGGGTATGAATGCCCTCATGGGGGACTTTGTGGGAAGGTGAGCCGTATCTACGCTAGTCTAGAGGGAAACCATGAAAACCTCTAGAACCCACCACGAGCTGACATGCAACCCTGCTGCGGTTACAGGAAGAGCTGCAGTACGCTCTATGACGTTGGTCTTGATACAGTGTTGGTTTGGTCTACGGAATAAAAGTTCAAATCGTTGACCTCTTCCTTTGTCTAAGTTTGGGTTGGTGGACGCGGTTGAATTTTCCTTGCTGTGGTAGTAAAGTTCACTTCAGTTTTGCAAGGCATTATTCTCGGGTGTCCTATGTGACCGCAAGTGATGCCGCTATCTTCTGGATTAAAGTTTATCACAATGATTGCGCACACACACTTGCTTGTTATTTTCCACTGTGTGTTGATCATTGACCGTCTGAGAAACCACAACTGTGGCCGATCAGTGTCAACTATCACTATTGTGTTGGACTGTCTCTGAAAGCACACATTTGCTTTGGTGGCACTACACTAAAGTTTGTTTTGAAATAACCGCAGCTTCTGCATGCCTCCAGGCATGTTGTCGACTTTGTCACTTGACTTGGGTCCTCTGTATGTTGATCATTGACCGTCTGAGAAACCACATTTGTGGCCGATCAATGTCAACTGTCACTATTGTGTTGGACTGTCTCTGAAAGCACACATTTGCTTTGGTGGCACTACACAAGAGTTTGTATGGAACGACAGCTGCTCCTGCATGCCTCCAGGCATATTTGTCGTCTATGTCAGTTTGGCATTGAGTCCTCAATCTTGCTGGTTTAGGAAGCTGTGTGTCGTTATATTCCAGGTCGATTGGGCTCTTTAGCCTCGTCCCATCCGATATTTGTCCTTGTTGTCCACTGCGTGGTGGATGTGCTCCTCAGTCAGGTCAGGCGTGCCTTTTCCTCAAGTTGGTGAGGGATGCCAGATGTGTATTTTATGTTTGTTATCACTGTAGTCCTCAAGAAGGTGAGGTCTGCCTTGTTGTTTGTGGTGTGTTGATGCATGTGAAGCACAGGGAACCTTAGTCATTTGTTTTATCTACCGCCACCGGTTTGATAATTTCTAGTTTTTTAATGATATTAATTAGTCTATTTTGCGCTGTTTTATTGTTTAAAATTAGTTCGCTCCATGCTGGTAAGTTGGCTTCCGTTGGCCTGTTTAGATGTAGTGCTGATGTTAGCGGGCAATCGAATGCGTAGTGTTGTGGCTTCCTTCTTCCCCACAGATACAATCTCCTGTTGTGGCTTTCCCCAGCCTGTGAACGAAGGTTGGGAATTGGCCGTGGCCTGTGAAAAATTGGGCTAATTGTTGCTGGCCTACTAGTCGCTTTGTGTTCACTTTCGGGAAGAAGGTAAATGTAAACCTGCCAGTGTCTGCTATGTCCCACTCTTCTTGCCATTGATTCAGGATTTCTTTTAATACTATTTTCCTTAGATGCGACTGAGGTAGCTTTATTGTGTTCTCCTGAGGCATTTATGTCGCCCTTTTTGATGCTTTATCGGCCTCCTCATTTCCTAAAATTCCTGTATGTGCTGGTACCCAGTATAGTTTAACTTCGTGTTGTTTGGCTAACTCGATGAGTAGTGTTTGCGTTTTTTGAATGAATTTATTCCTCTGTTTGTGCTTAGCTAGTGCGTACAGACTTGACAGACTGTCCGTATGTATGTGTGTACTGACTGGGCTTTTTTCTTTTATCCATGTGAGGGCTGTGTTTATTGCATAGATTTCTGCTTGGAAGACCGAGTTGTTTCTGTTCATGGGCAAATGAGTGGTATTTATTAATTGTGTATTATTATATACGCATATTGCCGCGCCAACACCATCTTCTGTTTTAGAACCGTCCGTGTATATGTTGAATTGTGGCGATAGTGTTTGTTGTATTGTTGTAAAAGTTACATAATTTTCCATAGTTTTTTCAGCTTGGTGAATTGGGTTTGTAGCAGCTTTGGTTTGATAATCTTCTGTTTTTAACATCTGAGATCCTATTTGTGTGTCCTCATTGTGTCTAAGCACGTTTGCCACGGTCGCTTCCCTTAGTACCTGGAGATGAAGTGGTATCACACCCGCTAGGACGTTAAGCGCTGCTGTTGAGGTTGTCTTGTAGGCCCTCGTAATTCTCAGTAAGAATGGCCTTTGCACTGGCTGTAGTTTTTGTATTGCCTGTTTTCCTAATTGTGTTCCCCACACTGACGAGGCGTATGTGAATATTCGTTCCGCTACAGTGTGATACCAGGTTTTTAGAAGATTTGATTTAATTCCCCAGGCGCGCGGTGCTACTCTAATAAGTTGTCCATGTGCTGTTATAGCTTTTTGTCTTAGTGTGTTGAGGTGTGCGAGCCAATTTAAGTTTTGGTTCAACGTCACACCTAGATACTTAATTGTTGTGACCGCTTTTAGTGAAATTCCTCCTATTCGATGATTGGTTGTCTTTGTAGTTTGTGCGGTTTGGCAAACGTGATTATGTTGCATTTGTGCACTGAAATTTGCAGTTCATGTGCATTACACCATGTCTCAAAGGTAGTTACTGCCCTCTGTCCTATTGTTTCTAGTATTTTCCTTGTCTTTCCTTTAACGCTAATCAGAAAGTCATCAGCGAAAGCTGTAATGTTGACTTCTGGTGATGTTGTTTTATTTAAGTAGTCATTAGCTATGACTGTCCAGAGTATTGGTCCCAGGCATGATACTTGTGGACAGCCTTTGTATATGTTTTGTGTCGCTTTTCCAGTGCCCCAGTCATATTGGACTGTTCTGTTTGTTAAATAGGTGCTTATTAGATTTATAATTGTTTTTGGGCAGTTTAGGTCAATTAATTTAGTGTTTATATCCTGCCAGTGAACCGAGTCGAACGCGCCCTTAATGTCAACTGAGATTAGAAGTGTGTATAATTTGTTGTCCCAGTTGTGTCTTATCTGTTTAGTTATTTCCTTGAGCGCCATTTCACATGACTTACCTTGTCTAAATCCGAACTGTCTATTGTTTAATTTGTTTTCTTTCTCAAGGAAGTGTATCAGTCTTTGACAAATAATTTTTTCTAGTATTTTGCCTAGTGTCGGGAGTAGGCAGATTGGTCTGTACGACTCCGGGAGTGTTAGGTCCTTTCCTTGTTTTGCAAAGTAAATAACTTTTGCTGTTCTGAGTGGTGCTGGGAAATGTTGTAATTTGAAGCATTGTTTTGCCCATTGTGTTATCAGTTGTGGTGTCGCGTCCACGACTCGTCTCCAAATGAGATAATCCAGGTCGTCTGGTCCTGGAGCCTTATTTGTGTTAAATGAAAAGGTTGCGTTTCGTACCTCCTCCCTTGTTGGCATTACTTGTTCATCTGTGTTGTTCACTGGTGTACTTGGTTGGAAGGGCACTGGAATATTTGGAAAGTGGTGTGCAGTGATTTTTTCCATTGCTGCTTTTTTATTGGGAGCTACATTTTCTTCCCAGCTGATTCTTAATTCTGTGGGTTTAAACGTTTTATTGTGAGCCATTTTAAAGGCTGTACCATATGTTTCTGTTTGATTACTGCAAAATGTTTTCCACGCTTTGGCTTTTGCTTTTAAGATTGCTTTGTTGTAATTGGAGCGTTCTTTGCAGAACAAAGTTCTCCATTTTGTTTTCTCAGCTTCGTCACATTTTCTAAATCTACGGTTTAGTGCCTTAATCTTGTTTCTTTGAGTCGCTAAGTCTTTGGTGAACCATTTGAATTGTGTATTGTAGTTGTTATTTTTGAGTTTATAGTTTTGTTTCGCTGTAGTGTGTACTATATTGATTAGCTTAGTTGTTAGATTGTCTAATTGGTCGGTGTTGATAGTTTTTCTTAATTCTTTTTCTAGATTCCTCGTATTGGCTTTAATTTGCTTTTTAAATTTTTCATGATTACCAAATTTTGATTTAAAACGCGTATTTACTATAGTTGGTTTGCTATAATCTATTTCAAATCTTATGTAGTTATGATCACTCGCCGTATGTGTGTCTTCTACTCTCCAACCTGTTATCAGGTTTAGCGCACTACTGTTTGCAATTGTGAAATCTGGGTTTCCCTGTGCTTGTGTTGTGCGGAATGTTGGTATGTTACCTTGAATGTTAGCTTTGTGGAGATCATTCTCTATTAAAAATTCTATTAGTGTGTTTCCTCTTTCATCTTCAAAATTGTATCCCCATAGCTGAGATCTTGCATTTAGGTCTGCTCCTACAGTAAATGGCCTGGTGTGTTCTATTATTGGTTTCCATTCTTGGAGGGCTTCTGCCAAGTCTCCATATGGTCTAGCATACTGTGTGCCTATTGTGATGTCTCCTTCCTGTGTTGTTAGTGTTGCAAAAACTGCTGTTTCTGTGGGTGGTAGTATGTTAATGATTGCTGTACCTTTAAATACTAACCACGCTTCTTTGTTGATGGAGTGACTGTACGTCCAACTGTTTGGGAAGCCGTACAGTTTACCAATGCCTACGTATGGATCCTGGAGCAGTGCTATGTCTATGTTGTTGTCTCTTATGTAAGTAGCCGCTAGTGTTGTTGCTGCTCTACTGTTATGTAGATTGATCTGTAGTATCCACATTTTATTTGTTGTTTGTTTGTGTAAGTTCTTCCGTTAAGTTCTGGTTACAGTTTTCTTGTTCTTGTGGATTCCTAATTGTGTGCTATTTGTAATCACTGAAAGGAAAGGTTAGTCCTGAAATAGAATTTTGCATTAGTCTTTGTTTCACTAACCTCTCTTGTTTCTCCTTGTTTCTTCTGTACACCTAAAACCTATGGAAGAGTGTTTCTTGTTTGTGTATATTTGTGTTTTTGTGTTCATGTTCTATGTCTTGGTGTGTATTTGTTGTGACATATGTTATACCTATAAAAGCTGCATGTTGTGTCATATGCTGGATGGTCCGTGTTGTATCTAGTTCTTTGCTCGTGATTAGATTGTGCACAACTGATGCATGTGTGTCTGTCTGTATGTCTGAGTTGGCAATCTTGAGTCCTATGCTTTCCACTACATTTTCACAAAAATCTCTGTTTCTACATTGTGTAGTGGTATGGCCGAATGCTTGACACTTAAAGCAGCGTTTGATGTTTCTAAAGTATTCAACTTTAGCGGTATAGAAGCCGAAGTTGATGAATTTTTGTTTGGCCAATAAAAAGGCCGACCTACGTGTTGTTTTTACTATCACATGCTGCAATTCTGTGTTTGTTCTGTGGCTTTTTAATTCTGTGATTGTTATTGGAAACTGTGTTTGGTTTGTGTTTAATTCCTCGTGTAGTCTATTAATAATTGCCGATTCGTCGACCTGTGTGGGGACATTGAAAAATATTATTCTTTGTGTAGGTGTTTTCCTCGATGTTCATTTTGGTTTCCTCAAGTGTTTTGTAGTGCTGTTTTTTGTTCTGTGTCTTTGCATGTAATTATGACTTTGTTACGTTTAACTTGTACTTTTTGTGGTTGGACTGGTGTCTGTATCTTTTGCAGTGTAGTGAGTATTTTCTGTGGTGGTGTTGTCTTTGTGGTTTTTATTGCAATTGTACTGGGTGACTGTGGTGTGTACTTCACACGGTCTGCATAGGTTCCCCTAGATGCAATAGTGTTGTTTACCTTTGCAGTCGGCATTGGTGTTTGTATAAGCTCTACCTTCTGGTGTACCTGTGTGACTTTTGTCTCAATGTTTTCTATCTTATCGTAGAGCTGTTCTACCCGGTGAACTATATGTTCCTCGTAACTTCTTATTTGTTCTTGTCCCTCTCTTGTGTCTTTAACTCTAAGTAAACTCCTTCCTATAGTGGGGGCGAGAGGGCTTCGAGGAGATTGGGCTCCTGTCCGGGTTTTCAATTCATTCAGTGTGTCATTGTGTATTTCTGCAATGCGCTCTAGTAGCTCATCTGCAGTGTCTCTGAGTGACTGCTTCAGGTTGTATTTAGTACCTGATTTGTTGTGTATTATCCGTGTGATTTTCCCTAGTATGTCTTTGAGGCCGTCTGCTATTTGTGGCTTTAACTGTAGGTGTTCTGGTATCTCAATGGTCTCTGTACTGTCATTTAGTGTCTGTTGAGTATCTGTGTTATCTGTTTGTGTTTCTGTGTTGATTGATGTGTTCTGTTGTGCCATGATGTGTTTTGTGAATTGGATTCTGTGTTTAGAAGTAGTGTTACAAAAATATACAATAATCAAAAGTGATAATAACAATTAAGTATTATTATGAAAAACAAAAGATTGGAAACAAAAAGAAACTGTACTTTTAATAAATACCAATAAATGGTCAGTAAAGTGACCCAGACATCTCTGCTCTCTTAATTTTATTGCACTGTCAGCGATTAGTTCATTTTATTCTTTAGTGAATACTATTTGGAATAGGTAATTCATTAATCAAGGTGGTTTGATTATCGAGCAACCGCTGTGTAACCAATAGCTAACATTTGTCAGTTGTAGTTAGAGTTACAATTTGTCCCTTAGTGTGTTATGCAATCAGTTAACTCTAAGCGTTATTGTTTGTATTAGTTTATGCGTTTATTAAATAAAATTTTATTTATTTAAATTTGAAAGGTGTGTTGATTCATTTGAGTCTACTTATTAGCGCGCGAGTATTAGTGAGGAGAAGAGTGGTTATGAGTTTCTAAGTGGTTGAATCGTAAGTAGAATTAAATTGATTAATAAAATTTAAAATCGAAACCGAAACTAGCAGGGATGACCGCAGGCCCTGATTCCGAGTGTAGACGTCGTGGTGGGGGGTGAGGGGAGGCGCGCTACCTTCCGAGCTTCCCTTCTCCTCAATCACTCTGATCACTTAAATTTGACACTTTTCGACTTCCCTGATCTTCGTGTTTAAGGACGCGAAAATGCAATCTCTCGCTATGTATCATCGATTTATTTTCGTTTTTATGCTGGCTATTGAGTGCGTCTTTTTATGATTAACTTCATTGTATTTATTAATCTAAATAATTGTATTTATAGTGGGGCCAGTCCTATTTATTTAGCGCGTTGGTTGTAGCTGAGTTAAATAAATTAGGTTGGGAATGCCGAAAGATAATGACACGTCTATCCAGAGTTTTGTAATGAACAAATAGTTTCACAGCCATTGCTCGATCTAATACTAAAGAAAAATTTTGTGTTAGAGTAAAATTAATTTTATAGGTTAGGTTTGGTTTGGTTTGTTTTGTTTGTCGCTCAACGGTCATTTTTTGCAGACGAGGGCTAATTAGACCGGGACTTACGGTTTAAAGTGGATTCCGAACCACTACAAACATCCATGCCCAAGGTGGGATTCGAACCCACGAACTGTTGAACCGAAGGCAAGAGCGCTAACCATTCGGCTGCCAGCTCGGCTTTATAGGTTAGGATAATCAACGTGGTTCAGTTTGAGAATTAATTTTTACACATTAATTTTAACTCTAGATTTAATTCATTGGACAATTAGTTTTATAGTACTTGCTTATTAGGACTTTTTAGGATAGTTTGAGTTAATCATTATTTATTGTTCATTTTGTAATTTAGTGCATCGGCTTATTATTACCTAAATAATTAAGTTAATGGCTTAATTTTGCTATTTAGTTTAGTTTGTTTAAATATGATAGATTAAAATAGCCAATTAGTTTGAAGTTAGTGGAGGTAGGTTCAAATGATGCTTTAAATTTCTTGTTTATACACTCTAAGTCCAAATCAAGCGCTCAGACAATTAAACATATGTACAAAAATTTACATTGTGACTACAATATTAACTTCATCCAAATATTAGTTTTGTGTTTGCGTACTTATTTTTCATCAAAATAAGTCTAAAAAACTATAAACTGGTAGAGTAAAAATTTAATTTTGCAACTCGTTAGATATTTATGTAACAGATAGGGGATTTCGACGCCGCAGGCGGACAGCCTACTCGCGAAGTGAGTGTGAGGCTGAAGATGTCCGCTGCGTGAGAAGACCCATCACAGAGGAACAACGAGGCCCCCTGTCGGGCCCGGAAAGCAGAGCTGTTCCAATTGCCGCGTTCCGAGCAGACGGGTTATTACTCTGGCCGATGTTCTGGACTGTCATCTAAAGTCTCTGTGTTCGCTTCCGGATCAAACCAGACAAGCCACTCCCTCAACCTAACGCGTATGCGCCACTTCCCACGTTTATTTAAAAATTTTGTTGCACATCACAAAGCCCGATCGCGAGGTGAGGGTCACGCAGTGAGCGTCACCTTTACATGTGCAGGCTGGGGAGGGAGTGCCCTCATGGGGGACTTTGTGGGAAGGTGAGCCGTATTTACGCAAGTCTAGAGGGAAACCATGAAAACCTCTAGAACCCACCCCGAGTTGACAAGCAACTCTGCTGCGGTTACAGAGAGAGCTGCAGCACGCTCTAGGTCTTGAATCAAGGTGGTTGATGACGTCACTTGAATAAAAGTTCAATTCAGTGATTGCATCCGTGGTCACTAGAATGGTGGTTGTAGTCGCGGTTGACTAAGTCGATGTGTAGTAGTAAAGTTCGTACTATCACAGACGTTGTCAGTATCGCTTTTCAAAGTTGTCACATTTGGGCATTGACCGTCTGAGAAACCACTTGTGTGGCCGGCCAATGTCCATTTTGCACTGTTGTCAAGTGTCTCTGGAAATCACATAAGCCTTGGCTTGCACTGCACTAAAGTTCGTGTAGACACAACCGCGGTCTCTGTATTCTTCCAGGCACATTTGTTGTCACAAGAGTAGGTGGTGGCCAAGAGTCCTCAATCTGTTTGTTAAATACGGCGTTGATGAGATCCTGTCGATTGGGCTCCTTTGCCTGGTCACAATCGGTGGTAAGTCCAATGCTCTACTGCTTGGTAGAGAGGTTCCTCAGTAAGGTGAGGCATGCCTGATCCTCAAGATGGTGAGGGCTGCCATTTTGATTTGTTTGTGCTTATGTAGTCCCTGGAATCCTCAGTAAGGTGAGGCCTGCCTTGTTGTTTGTGGGTGTTTTTCTGTATGAGTTGCACAGGGGAATCCTTAATCATTGTTTGCATCTACTGCAACTGGTTTTAATATTTCTAATTTCTTAATAATTTGAATAAGTTTACTTTGCGCTAGTTTATTATTTAAAATTAGGTCGCTCCACGCTGGTAAATTCGCATCCGTTGGCCTATTAAGGTGTACTGTTGATGTCAGCGGGCAATCAAACGCGTAGTGTTGTGGGTTGCCTTCTTCACCACATATGCAGTCTCCTGTCGTGGCCTTGCCCAACCTGTGAACAAAGGTTGGGAATTGACCGTGTCCTGTGAAAAATTGGGCTAATTGTTGCTGGCCCACTAGTCGCTTTGTGTTCACTTTTGGGAAGAAGGTGTGTGTGAACCTACCCGTGTCTGCTGTGTCCCATTCTTCTTGCCATTTATCAAGAATTACGTTTAAAACTGTCTTCTTTAGGTGTGACTGCGGTAGCTTAATAGTGTTCTCCTGTTACAATTGTGTGGCCCTTTTGGCTGCTTGGTCTGCCTCTTCGTTGCCTATTATTCCTGTGTGTGATGGTACCCAGTAGAGTTTAATTGTATGTGTTTTTGCTAACTCTATTAGTAACTTTTGTGTGTTTTGTATGAATTTATTTCTCTGTTTGTGTTTTGCTAAAGCGTACAGACTTGAGAGACTGTCCGTTAGCAGATGCGCGGTTACTGGGTTTTTACCTATTAACCATGTGAGTGCTTTGTTTATGGCCAGAATTTCAGCTTGAAACACCGAATTGTTTCTGTTCATTGGCAAGAGGATAGTATCCAAAAGTTGTGAGTTATTGTAGACGCAGATTGCCGCGCCGACACCATCATCTGTCTTTGAGCCGTCTGTGAATAGGTTAATTTGTGGTGATAATGTATATTCATTTGGTGGTAAGAAAATGTGTTTAATCATTGTTTTATCAGCTGGGTGGATTGGGTTTATAGCAGCTTTGGTTTGATACTCATCTGTTTTAAGCATATGTGTTCCTATTTGAATATCCTCATTGTTTCTGAGTACGTTTGCCATGATCACTTCTCTTAGAACCTGGAGATGAAGTGGTATCACACCCGCTAGGACGTTAAGCGCTGCTGTTGAGGTTGTTTTGTAGGCCCTTGTTATTCTGAGTAGGAATGGCCGTTGAACTGTTTGTAGTTTTTGTGTGGCTTGTTTGCCTAATGATGTATCCCAGACCGATAAGGCGTAAGTGAATATTCTCTCTGCTACCGTGTGATACCAAGTTTTTAGAAGCTTAGAATTAATTCCCCAGGCTCTCGGCGCTACTCTAATTAGATGACCGTGTGCTGTGATTGCTTTTTGTCTGAGTGTGTTAATGTGTGCGAGCCAATTCAGATTTTGGTCTAACGTCACACCTAGGTATTTTAGTGTTTTGACTGCTTTGAGCGATGTGCCTGCTATCCTAATAATTGGTTCTCTTTGCAATTTATGTGGTTTGGCAAACGTAATTATGTTACATTTATTGACTGAAATAGTTAAGTTGTGTGCAGTGCACCAGGATTCAAATGAGGTGACTGTTGTCTGTCCTATTGTTTCAATTAATTTACGTGTTTTCCCTTTTACGCTAATAATAAAGTCATCAGCAAAAGCTGTTAAATTGACTTCTGGTGGTGTTGTCTGTTTTAAGTAATCATTAGCTATTATTGTCCATAGAATGGGACCTAAGCATGAGCCTTGTGGGCAGCCTTTGTAAATCTTTTGTGTGGCCGAACCTGTGCCCCAGTCGTATTGTACTGTTCTGTTTATGAGGTAAGTATTAATTAGTTTGGTGATTGTTGGTGGGCATTCTAAGTCAATTAACTTTGTGTTAATATCCTGCCAGTGAACAGAGTCGAAAGCGCCTTTAATGTCAACTGAGATTAGTAAAGTGTACAGTTTATTTTCCCAGTTGCTTCTAATTTCTTTAGTTACTTCCTTGAGTGCCATTTCGCAGGACCTGCCTTGTCTGAAACCGTATTGCCTATTGTTTAATTTATGTTCTGTCTCAAGGAAGTGTGTTAATCTTTGACAAATGATTTTTTTCTAGGATTTTGCCTAACGTTGGAAGGAGGCAGATTGGTCGATATGACTCCGGGAGTGTTGGATCTTTGCCATTTTTGGCGAAGTAGACAACTTTTGCTGTTCTTAGTGGTGTTGGAAAGTGTTGGAGTTTAAAACATTGCTTTGCCCATTGTGTTAATAATTGTGGTGTCGCGTCGACGACTCTCCTCCAAATGAGGTAATCAAGGTCGTCTGGTCCCGGTGCCTTATTTGTGTTGAATGAGTATGTGGCGTTTCTCACCTCCTCTCTTGTTGGTAATTTTATGTCCTCTGTGCTGTTCACTGGTGTTTGTGGCTGAAAGGGCACTGGTTGACTTGGAAAGTGGTGTTCTGTGACTTTAGCCATTGCTGCTTTTTTATTGGGTGCTACGTTACCATCCCAGCTGATTCTCAATTCTGTTTGTTTAAAAATTTTGTTGTGAGCTATTTTAAAGCCCGTTCCGAATGTTTCTGATTGATTAGTGCAGAAGTTTTTCCAAGCTTTTGCTTTCGCATTAAGTAAAGCTTTGTTGTATTTGGAGCGTTCTTTGCTGAACGTAATTCTCCATCTTTGTTTGTCTTCTTCTTCGCTTGTTTTAAATCTACGTTGAAGTGCCCTAACCTTGTTACGCTGTATCGCTAAATCTTTCGTCCACCATTTAAGTTGCGCTAATTGATTATTGTTCTTAGTTCTATAGATTGTTTTTGTCGCTTTTTGTACTATCTCTATTAATTCAGCGGTTAATTTATCTAAAGTTTCTACGTTGTTAATTTTATTAATTTTGTGCATTAGTCTACCTGTGTTTTTTAAGATTAATCTTTTGAATTTGTCATGATTGCCGAACTTAGTCTTAAAGCGAGTGTTTACTATTTTTGGTTTGTTGTAATCTAAGTCAAATCTAATGTAATTATGATCACTCGCTGTGTAGGTATCCTCAACTCTCCATCCTGTGATGATGTTTAGCGCTGCGCTGTTTGCTATTGTGAAGTCTGGGTTCCCCTGTGCTTGTGTAGTGCGGAACGTTGGTATATTGCCTAGTATGTTTGCTCTATGTAAGTCGTTCTCTATTAGAAAATCTATTAGTGTTGTTGCTCTATCGTCCTCGAAGTTATAACCCCAGAGTTGTGACCTTGCATTGAGATCTCCTCCTAAGATAAATGGTCTGTTGTGATCAATTAGGTGTGTCCATTCTTGGAGGGCTTCCGCCAAGTCTCCATATGGTCTTGCGTATTGAGTCTCTATCGTGAAGTCGCCTTCATGTGTTGTAATTGTTGTGAATACCGATGTTTCGGTTGGTGGTAGTAGGTTAAGTATTGCCGAGCCTGTGACTACTATCCACGCTTCTTTGTTTTTTGAGTGATTGTACGTCCAGTTTATTGGGAAACCGTACAGCTTTCCGTTTCCAACGTATGGGTCCTGTAACAAGGCCACGTCTATGTCATTGTCCCTAATGTAAATTGCTGCTATTGATGTAGCCGCTCTACTGTTGTGTAGATTTATTTGTAAGATCCGCATATTGTGTGTGTCTTTTCTTCCCTTAGGTTTGGTGTAAGCAATCTAGATGAATTTGTGACTGAAAAAAAAGTTAAACCTGCAAGCAAAACAATTAGAATTAAGTTGTTAAAGTAAAGAATGCTAACCTTTTTGCTGTAACCGGCTAAAATTCTTCTTCCTCGCTATTGAACCTGTGGGAAGAGAGTTATTGGTTTTGTTTGTGTTTGTGTAACTTATGGTCTGTGTGTTTGTCTTTGTGTGGTGGTTGTGTTGTGGCATATAATGTATCTGTAAAAGCTACATGTTGTAGATGAAGCAGGATGGTTGGTGTTGTATTTGGTACCATTATAGTAGTTTGACTTTGCACAATTGATGCATGTGTGTTGTTCTGTGTGTGGTAGTCTGCAATCTTGTGTCCTATGCCGTCCACTGCATTTCCCGCAATAGTCTCTGTTGTGGCACTGCGCAGTGGTATGGCCGAATTCCTGACATTTAAAGCAGCGTCTTATATTCCTAAAGATCTCAATCTTTGAGGTATTAAACCCAAAGTTGATGAAACGTTGTTTGGCCAATAAGTAGGCCGACCTCCTTGTTGTTTCTACTACCATGTGCTGCAAATTGGTGCTTGTTCTATGTGATTTAATCTCTTTTATCGTGATGGGAAACTGTGATTGGTTAGTGTTGAGTTCGTGATGAAGCCTATCTATCATTGAAGTGTCATCAACCTGTGTTGGGACATTAAAAATTATAATTCTTTGTTTTGGTGAGTCCTCTATGTTAAACTTGTTTTGTTCTAGTGTTTGTTGTAGTGTTTGTTTTTCACTAGTGTTATGACATTTAATAAGTACTCTGTTGTTTTTGACGTGTATTTTCTGTGGGTTTACAGGTGCTTGTATTTTCTGTAGTGAATGTAATAGTGTTTTGGGTGTTGTATTCTTAGTGGGTCTGATTGCTATTGTGCTGGGTGGTGTTGGCTGTTTTCTGGCACAGTCCACATAGGATAGTCCTGGAGTTGCGGTTTTGTTGTTAGCCTGTGCAGTCATAATTGGTGCATGTATTTGCTGTACTTTATTATGTGTTTCTGTCACTGTGGCTTCTATCTTATCTAACTTGTCATACAGCAATTCTACCCGACTTACTACGTGTTCCTCATAAGATCTTATTGTGTCTTTTCCATCTCTTGTGTCCTTGACCCGTAAAACTGATCTACCTATTGTGGGGGTCAGTGGGTTTTGAGGAGAGTTTGGCCTGGTGCGGGCTTTAAGTTCGTTGAGTGTATCATTGTATATATCACTGATGCGCTCTAACAGTTCATCAGCGGTGTCTCGATCCGACTGCTTCAGACAGTATTTACTGCCTGATTTTCCGTGTATAATTTTTGCCAGCTTCTGCAAAATGTCCTTGGGACTATCCTCAATCTGTGGCCTAAGTGTAGTGTAATTTTCTGTGTTCTCAATGGGCTCATTATCTGTCTGTGTGTTTGTTGATTGTGTTTGTGAATCTGATGGTGTGGTTTCTGTTTGTGTTTGTGTGGTGTTTGTCATTGTGTAGTACAGAAGAATAATACAGTGTTACAAGATACAATAGTAATAATAATAAAATAATGAAGTGATAGACTTAGAAAAGAAAAAGAATCAGAACAGTAAAGTGACCCAGACGCTATACCTTTCCCCTTCCCACAGTGTCAGCAATATCCCATTTTGGGAATTATTTATCGATGTTTAGCTTAGAGTGATTATGGATCGGAGACTGAGTTTAAGTGATATTAATATAGTTTAATTAGCTCATATATATATATATATAAAAAATAATAATAATAATAATAATAATAGTTTGAATATTTGGGAGTAATTTTGAATCATAAAATATTGGATGCGGAGAAACTATTAAAGTTTAAACAGGGAGTTAAATTTATTTGTTAGATAAATGAAACGCTGTGCATAGAATTTAAAATCAGAAAAATTTTTTAAGAATCGAGAGAAAAGTCATGTTAGCGAATAGTTTTAAGTTCAATTAGTTTAATAAATTATATTGATTAAGTTTCTATCAGAATTCAGCATTGGAAGTAACGTTAAAACGTTTATTTAACTCAGGGAAATAGGTAGTTTTGGAATAGTTTGTATATTGATAACTGAGGGAAAAGAAGACAAACCATTCAATTTTGAGCTGGGAGTTAAATTAGTTAAATAGCAGATTATCAGAGCAGGTAATTTAGCATTAATTAATTACTAGGATAGGGAATATAATCATGTAGGCAATTTAATACAATTCAATCAACATTGTTCAGAAAAAAATTAGATCAGTTTATCTACTTACAGTGGTGTGAAGTTTAGTTAACAATTAAATGATAACAAACAGTATTAAGCCATATTAATTATCAAAGTTATAGTAAGGGTATCGATAGAGATTGAGATGCCTTGACACTGATTAGTTCAATAATTACCAATAATTAACCAAATAAAATCCCCCGGATACGTATTTAAACTTAAACAGGGAGTTCGATCAATTAATTTATTTTCCCCAAAATAACTATGAAATATCTTAGATTATTATGTCTACTAGTAGATCCAGGTATTATTTCAATTTTAATTAGATTATTAAATCAGTTTGAGTGAGATTTCAGTCTTAACTCAGCATTGTGTGTATCTTTAAGAATTTGATTAAACTCAAAATATTAATAATATTGGAATAATTTAAGCATAAGATACAAAAAAAAAACCCTTTTATATTGAATAGATAATTATATTAAGTAATTAAACAGAAATAACAGTGCAAGCCATTTAGTATTAAATAAATAATAAAATATGCAATAAATCATGAAAGCAAAATAACACTATTCATTCAGCATAATTTTAAAAGACATAATTTAACACAATTTATAAACCAAGTATAGTTTGAAATGCCATGACACTAATTTTTTAAATTTTTACCAATAGTTTAAATAAAAATATTCCCCTGATAATGTATTTAAAATTTAAACTGGGAGTTAGATTGATTAAATTAAACATAAGCCAGTAAGTGCAATTAGTTTAGTATTAAGAAATAGTATTATGAAATAAGATCATGTAAGCAAAATAACACAAATCATTCAACATATTATAAAAGTAATGTGATCATTTAACCAACCAATATTGTAATTACATTTTAAGGAAACAAATAATTGATTAAAATCAGAGTAATAGTATTATAATTATCAATATAGTAATGGTTTCTGTTTTAAGATTGAAATGTGATTTCACTGTTTAGTTCAAATTATCCACCAATTATCAGAATTAATCATTTAGAACCCCAGTAGTAGTCATTGTTATTGTTTAATTAAGTTAACATTCCTTAGAATTAGATGTTTTTGGGAACATTGCAATTAGCGTTTCATTATGTAAACGTAATTCAGTGTAGAGTTTATTGTTATCATAGTTAAGTCAAATAAATTACTATTCATAAAATAACTATTGAGTAACTTAGTTAAATGTGTAATCTAGTAATTTCTAGTGTTATTTCAATTTAAATTAGCTTAATAGGTTAGATTGATTATGATTATTATCAATACTCAGCGTTGAGTGTAGCGTTAATTCGTTGATATAACGTGATTCAGTGTAGGGTTAAATAATGGTCGCAATTAAATCAAATACATTATATTTTCCAAAATAATTGTTAATTAACTTAAGATAAATGTGTTAGCTAGCAATTACAAGTGTTAATTCAAGTTTAATTAGCTTAATGAATTAGATTGAGTGAGATTAATGTCAAAACGAAAAACAGATAGGGATTGCCAATACCCAACACAAGTTTTTATTAAGCGGTGGGGTGGGACTCCATTGTCATCGTGGGACCCATCGAAGATTTCTGAAATCGCCTTAAATTTTTTTACATTTTTTCACACGTCAAAAATTTAAACTTGATACACTATAAAATCAAATTGTCATTCAAATCCAAAGAATATTAAAGTAACAATTGCCAATATATTGAAAACGTTATAAAAAAAGAAGAAATTTCCATATTACACAATACTCGCACAATCTTTGCCAAGAAGAAATGACTTAATAAATTTTCAAGTATCTGCATTTGCTGCAGAAACTATAAAGTTACAATTTATTTAAACAGGTAAATATTTATTATATTACATCTATGAGATAGAAAATATGAAAATTTAAAATAATTCTTTTGTTCTCAAGTCAAAGAATAAAAACAGCAGTAATAATAAGCAACAATTCAAATATTTTCACACGTATAAAGACAGACCGATTCGACATGCGTGTTTCGGTTTTGCTTGTTTGTTTGCCGCTCAACGGTCATTTTTTGCACACGAGGGCTAATTAGACCGGGACTTACGGCTTAAAGTGGATTCCGAACCACTACAAACATCCATGCCCAAGGTGGGATTCGAACCCACGAACTGTTGAACCGAAGGCAAGAGCGCTAACCATTCGGCTGCCAGCTCGGCTGTTTCGGTGTTGCGTCATGCTTAAGGGGTTGCACAGAAATTTTGCAAATATTATGGAGACAACTAACTAAATTTAAATAAAACCTAATTGGTACCATGAACAAAATATTCAATTGGAAAAAATTTAAATTTTGACATTGTCAGAAATTTATCTGTAAATACATAAAAGATCACAAATATTTTTCCCCTCTAATATAAATAGAGTTAGCAGAATACAAAATTCTATCAAAGCATACCAGTAAAGAGAAGCCTACAAGATAATACAAATTTTCTACATGGTTTTGAAGAAGTTTCAAATTTATTCAAATCTTAATATAGCATTTATATCGATATATAACATAAAATATCGTCGTATCCAATCACAGGAAAAAATAAATTTATTTTTCTCTACCCTTGAAAATATTTTAATTTATATTTAAGTGACAATTAAATGCATATAATATTTGGAAATAAATACCATATGCCCTAATCAGGCCAATTGTTCTGTATGGTAGTGAATGCTGGACCCTCATTAAGACAGAGGAGGAAAAGCTATTGATCTTTGAAAGAAATATTTTGAGGAAGATTTTTGGACCCATCCAAGTGAATAATGAGTGGAGGATTTTATTCAATCATGAAATCAATAGAAAATATAACAAATACGGTGGGACCGATATTGTAAGAACTATAAAGGCATCACGAATAAGGTGGTTGGGCCACCTGTACAGATGCACCGATGCTTTTCCCACCAAAAAAGTGACATTCTCAAAAATCGAAGGGATTCGTCGTAGAGGACGTCCAGCCACCGCGTGGGTGGACGATGTTGAAAAAGACCTCAAAATAATGGGAGTCAACCGATGGAGGGCTGTTGCGGCTAATAGAGTCAGCTGGAAGAAGATCAGCGAGTCAGCCTTGGCCTGCAATAGGCTGTTGAGCTTGTGAAGAAAGAAGAAATACCATATGTATTTAAGTCCTATACACATTCACTTAATTTAAACAATTATTTGTCTTAATAAATGTATTTACTTAGAAAAGAAGTTTGGGGAGAAGCTCATCGCTAGCCGAGATATTTCCCTCTTGCAGTGTCAAACATGTACGAGACATAAATGATTTATATTATTGAGGAAAACTGTTAAAATGGGGGATTTCATTAGTGCACTGCTATAAAGAGCACTCGGCAAGCATTATTCAGAGCCTTTTCTCAACCCTTGAAAATATTTTAATTTTTATTTCACTCACCATTAAATGCATACAATATTTAAAAATAAATACTATATGTATTTAAGTCCTATACACATTCACTTAATTTAAACAATTATTTGTCTTAATAAATGTATTTACTTAGAAAAGAAGTTTGGGGAGAAGCTCATCGCTCGCCGAGATATTTCCCTCTTGCAGTGTCATACATGTTTACGTTTACACCAGTGAACTTCCCTGTACCCAGCTCAAATGAGCCATACCAGTACGATGGAAGCCACTGGAGAGAAAAACGGAGCCGCTACAGAAGAACCCCAATTTTGCGACCCCGAGCTCTCAAATACTACCACTCTATGGACAATACAAGTTAAGCTAACAATTCATTACAAATAATTAGGGAAAAATCAACAAATATTTACAAAAAAAATTTTTTTTTGGAGTAATAAAACAATATTATACTAAATAAAAATTAACAAAAAATTGGTTGGTTGGTTGGTGAATGACATGAATATTAACAAATGGTGATTGTGCTACAAACTAAGTGAGAAATAGGGGATAAATTACAAAATTTGTGTAAGGTATGAAGAAGAGCCATACAAAATAAGGCAGAGTTTTAAGTAAATGGATGAGGCAAGAGGATTGATACGACACAGGGTTGGAGGAGTAGTTACTAGCCTGGTGTCGTCGTGGAACCAAGTAAAAAGGCCTTCCTGAATAATTAGAAAATCCATGAGTTGGTTCAACTTTCTCCTGGAAATCTTGTTATTTGGGATTGCTTTCTTCCACACCACTATCCATCTGGTGGCTGGGCCTGACAGGTGCCAAGAAGCTGTTAATGGGCAAGCCGTGATGAAATGGAGAGGATCGCCAATATCTCCACAAGTGCAATTAGGTGAGACTGACAGGTTCATTCGGTGAAAGTACGTAGGAAAAGGGCCATGGCCGGACATAAATAGAATTTCATTTCTTGTCCAGCTTAGTGGTTTCATTGAGACAGTAGGTTCCATCTCATGAATAAGGCATCCTGTATTGGCATCCTTCCAGCTTTGTTGCCAGTTAACAAGAATCCATTTCTGACATTCTTGTTTGAGATGACAGCTTGATTGTGGAACAATGAGAGGCTGGAGTGAAGATGAGGCTGTACTCTTCGCTTCCTTATCAGCTTCCTCGTTGCCTTCTGTTCCAGCATAGGCCTTAATCCATTTTAGTTGGATGGACAAGAAATTAACTAATTCAGCTTGGACAGAGCGAGCTATAGGACTTGTTGTTGCTGGGTTGCTGATAGATTTAAGTGCTGCCTGGCTATCTGACTAAATAGTTACAGGAAGTCGTTGCCTTTTTGCGAACTTAACAGCTTCTTTGATTGCAATTACTTCTGCCTGGAAAACAGAATTCGCATTGCGGAGTTTCTGCTTCCATGTGTGGATTTTAGAGTTGTTTAGGTAGGCAACAAAAGCTGTGCCTACTCCTCTTCAAGTTTTGATTCATCTGTAAATATGTGTAGAGTGTCCGGCAAAAACTGCAGAGGGGTTGCCTCTTCGTCTATTGTGATGAGCGTGTTGATATTAAAAAGACCAGGATGATCTGTATCCAGACTTAGTTTCGCCTCAACATCAGATGGTAAGGGGAGAAGAGGTTCCAGGCACTGAACTCCAGTCCTAGTGAGGTTGATGAGCTTTTGCCTCTGCTTCAACTTTCAGATGAAGGGGGGAAGACCAGTAGTGAGTTGTAAGGCTGAGGTTGGGGTAATTCTGAAGGCACCAGTGATGCTGAGAAGGAACTTTCTTTGAATGGAGGAGAGCTTTTGAGATGTCTTGGATGTGAGTGAAGTTCCTCAAACGGCAGCACCATGGCAGATCACGCGTTCAATGACTGTCTTGTAGAGCATTATCCTGTAATGTTGGTTAATGCCCCATTCATTGCCTGCAATTCTGCGTAGATTTCCATGCAGAAGGAGCGCTTTATTGCCTTGGGAGATATGATTTTTAAAGTTAATTTTTTTTATCAAGGATCACTCCTAGCAACTGGATATGGTTAGCTTTTTTAAGTCTGTGGTTTCCCCAAAGTATCTGCGGTCCACACTTGAGTTTTGCAATGAGCATGAATTTAGTTTTCTCCAGGGAAATGGGTAGATGGTTTTCATCAGCCCACGCCTTGAAATGTGTAAGGGCTAGAGTTGAAACCTTTCCTAGCTTCTTTTCACTTTTGGCACCAACAACGAATGTAAAATCGTCCACAAAGGCTTGAAGGTGGATTTGGCTGCTCGTGTCAACATCTTTGCCTATATTGCCCCAGTTGAATTTCAAAGGTGCATCAGCGACAAGATTCCAAAGAATTGGGCCACTACAAGATCCCTGTGGCCACCCTATTGATTGGCTTCAAGAGGCAATGCCCATATTAGTTAGAAGTAGGACCGTTCTGTCGTTAAGGTTGTTGATTAGAAGGTTTGTAATATTGGCCGGGGTATTGGTGGCACAGAGTTGCTGCTTAAGTTTGTAATGGTTTATATTGTCAAAGGCTCCTTTTATGTCTATTGTGATAACTGCAGTGTGGAGATTCTGGCTACGAAGAGTTTGGATTTTCTTGGTGAGTGTCAAGAGGGCATCATCGACAGAACGGCCTTGTCTAAAGCCAAATTGGTTTTGATGAAAGAAGCTGCGGTTTTCCAAATTAAAAGACAGTCTCTTAGTGGCAAGTTTTTCAAGTACTTTCCCAAGAGTTGGTAGGAGGGAGATAGGTCTATAGGAGCTGACATTAGATTTGTCTTTGCCTTCTTTATAGAACAGAATAATAATTCCAACCTTGAAGCACCGAGGAAAATAGGAAAGCGACAAGCATTTGGTGAACAAGCTATGCAGGATGTTGGGAAATGACCTGTTGATGGTTTGAATAATAATATTGTCAATTCCATCGAAGCCTGGAGCTTTGCCTTTTTTAGGGTGCTAATGACTTTCGCTATTTCTTGTTTGCTGAAGGGGACGTCATCTGTCGCAGTTACATTTGAGACAAAGGCTTGGCTTTGGGTAGTGGGGAAAAGTTTTGCTAGAATATTTTCTGCAATTTCCAGATCACTTCCCTTTGGTTGCCAGTAGAATCAACAAAGAGATGTGAAGGTGGAACAACCTCTTTGAAGATTGCCTTATAAACTTTGCCATAGGGAGAGCTTGCAGCACTGCAAAATTCCTTCCAGTTGTTCTTTTTTGTGCTTCTAAGTTATTTGGCGTAAATTGCACGTTTGTTCTTATACTGTTGATATAGCCCCTCTTTATCTTGTGCTGTGGCCCTTTGATAACGCTTCCTGAAGGCTCGAAGTTCTTTTCTTGCGATCTGAAGAGGTTGTGTCCACTATTTAGGGGTGATCTTATGATTGGTTCCTTTGATTTTGTTACAAGAATTACAGCAAGATGTAATGGTAGCTTGAAGAGTCGAGGCAGCTTCTTCCAATTCAGTGAAATTGTGGCTGTTAGCAATTGACTGGGTTATATTATTGATATGGCGCTGGAGAAGTTTGCAAAATTTATCATGTCCACCAAATTTGGTTTTATATCTTTTAAATTGGAAGGAGGTAGTTCTATAGTTGAATATAACCTTTATATATTGATGATCACTTTAAGTTTCCTCGTCCAAAACTTCCCAAGTAATATTTTTAGCCATTTCAGCATTCGTCACCAACGTTAAGTCTGCCCATCCTTGTTGAAATTTATTGGTGAAAGTTGGCGGGGAGTCTTGTGAGTTGAGAATAAAAAGATCATTGGCTAGGATGAAATCCACAGCTTGTTCCCCTCGTAAATCATCATTGGGGTAACCCCAGATTTGGCAGTGGGCATTCAGATCTGCGCCAATGATAGTATTTCCTGAACAAGCAGTTCTAAGAGCATTATCCAATTCACTTAGAGTTACGGAAAGGTCTGTAGTTGTGGCCCCAGCTGAACTCCTTGTTCTGTGGTTTGGAGGAGGATTGTAGGCTGAAATGATGTTCAAGAAATCCTCCTCGAAGGTTACCCTAATCGTTACTGTTTCTGAGCTGTGGAGGAAGGTTGGTTTAAGTTTCTGGGAAGTGCAAATTATTGCTGCCTTGTGGTTGATTGAAGACCAACAAGACCAATTCTGGGGGATGCATGAAATTCTACCATCCTGTAGGAAAGGCTCTTGTAAAATAAAAAGATCAACCTTACGGTCTTCTGCTGTAATCCGGAGGAGATCCATAGGCGGCTTTGATTTCCTGGTATTTACTTGAATGATCGTGAGAGGGTCTTGAACATTTCTGGTGAAATGCGATTGGATAATTGGATAGATGGAATGATTTATGGCATGTGGATTTGCGAGAAAATTACTAAGTTGTGAGATCATATTCTGAGTTCTGATCTATTGGTCAGATGATTGCATCTTGGATGTGAGTCTAAGTATCTCTGCGGTTGCATTTTGAAGTTGGCGTAGGTCGTGTTGGAAACTACCTCCTGCACTAAATAGACGTAATATGGGCAGTTGGGGTCTGCTGTAGTATGGTCAGTATGGAACTTTGTTCTGCATCTCCTGTTGGAAGAGCTGCAGTTGATGCAGTGGAGCGTAGAAGCTCTGCATGTCGTCGTTGTATGTGATCGTCCACAGTTTCCACAGTAGGTATGATGAGTACAGTCTTCCTGTTCGTGCCCGAACCTTTGGCAGTTGAAACAGCGGATAAGGACGTAGTGTTCTTTAAATCTATAGCAATTTTCCATTGTGCCAAAGGGTGCTGCCATTAATGACCCTAAAGGCCTCAGGTTGAAGGACCATTACCAGATTGTATCTTCGTAAACTGCGTCTCCAACAGTGGAATCGCACAATTTGATTTTCTTGGATATACTTGCAGCTATGCAAAAGGTGGTCAATGAAATCAGTTGGGTGTGTGGTTTCCGGAAGGCCTTGGATCACTACTCTTGGAAGCCTTAGCACATTGATGTTAGTAGGTTGAGTAGCCTTTGCTGGGCGCTGTGAGATATGTGCAAAGGATTGAGGCTTTGTAGCCTTTGTTTGCTTTTTGACTATAGTGGCGAAACTTTCTCCGCAGAAATTGTGCGAAACATCTTGTGCACTAGCCGTTTTGCTAACCTCTTGGATGTGTCGCTTGCTGATTCGTGTTCCTGAGGAATATTCATCTTTATTATTTTGGTTTTTCTTTGAGCCCTTTAAAGAGGTTGGTTTTGGCAACATGTTTTTAATGCTGAAAGTTTGGACAGCTTTTTCCTCCAACTTTAGCTCACTCGTCTGTGTAAGTTTGTTGTTTGTTTCATGAACCAGTGAGACTGGGCTAAATTTGTGCTCAAGAAGATGTAGCAAAGTGTTAAGTTCTCCACGAATAGAGAATGGTAAATACTGTTTGTTGTAACGAGAACCTGATTCAATCAACTCTCTGCACCTATCTAAAATGTGCTTAGGTGTATTGTAAGACATCATTGCCCTTCACAGACCATTTCTATTCCAGCATGATCAACAGCTTCCAATGTAGTTGTAGGGTTAACATTTCCCTTCGCATTCTTGTCTTCGTTTTGAGGGCAGCCTTTGGCTATGCGTTCATTGGTAATCTTTTTTACCATAGTCAAGAGAGTCAATGAAGAGTCAAGTGACCCAGATGGCATAGTTTATCTCCGCTCATCAATCTGTGCATCTTGTAAATAAATTAATAAAAAAATAAAAAAAAAAATAAAACAGATTCCTGTGCTATAGAAATATAAATGATGTACATAGTAGATTTACAATTTAATTTTTTTGTTAATATTGGTAATAATTGTAATAAATATATAAAATTAGTTTCAGTAAAATTGCTAGGTAAAAGATCACCTGCGTTGTATAAAATTTAAAACACAACTTTTCCAAATTTAATCAGGAGTTGAAATAAACTAGGATTTAATATTAATAAAAGAATTTCATCCCCTCCCTTTTTTGAAATATTGTTTGAAATCGATTAAAATTATTAATTTACGTAGATTTTTTTTTTTTTGCAAGTGAAATCCAAATTAGTATTGCTCTTAAGTGTGGAGATTTGTGGGTAAATTCTAACTAAAGAATATTGGAAGAGAAAGATAGAGAAAAATAATAAAAAACAAGGAACAAATATTTGCTATGGTGAATTGGTCCTTTTAATCCTACCAAGCGCAGAACCTCCACCGCAACCATTTCCCAAGCCCACAGTAATCAAACCAGTAAATAAGATTTAATAGGAAGTCTTTTACAATAATATAATCATTAAAATAAGAAAAAAATTAATTTTTTTTCCTTTTTTTTACAAAGAAATTATAAAATTAAAATTATAATTGAAAAACAAAAAATGGAAAATATAGCATACAAAAGTTTAAAAAACTTAATTTTATAGATATTAAAGTTTAATAATTGAATGCGGTTTTATTCACTTAATTTTTATTTATTCATTCAATAATTTTTATAAGTAGTTCCTGTTCATAAGGTTAGAAAACTATATATCTTAAAGGCATAAAAAGCCTTAAAAAAAAAAAAACTTAGCTAAGAAGGCAAAAAGTTGAGGCCCATATTGTCAAAATCAGAAAGTTAAAATGCCAAAATAAGATTTAAAAATAAATAAATATAAATATAAAAAGTATAAGAAGTATAAAAAGTATAAGAAGATTAAAAATGAAATTTACTTCCCTAATTTAGGCTTAGCTGGTAACAAAAGAAAATTAATGTCCAAATAGTGGACTATAGTTTAAAATATATATATATATATATATATATATATATATATATATATATATATATATAATAATGTTATTAGATTAATGACTTCTAATGACCTTATTAGAAACATACTGTAAAATTGGGAACTTAGAAAGTAGTCCCTCGTCTTTACGATTATTAGAAGCTGAGAAAAACGCTGATAACTATTTAATAAATTTAACTAAGGGAAATTTGGTAACCAAAGGTTTAAAGAAAAATGAAAAAGGGTGACCTGTACATGGGCGAAAAAGTGGACTTGGAAAATATAGTAGCAATACATATACTTAGGGGAAGAAAGAAGAACCGTTGGGAGAATTAAGAAAAATACAAATCCTAAGATACACTAATTAGGCCATAAATAATTAAATTATAATTATTTTTTAAAAATGAAAAACTTATTTTTAGTCACAGGAATCTGCTTCGAATTAATATAAAAATATTGGAGTGAAATTGTTAAAAATTTAATTTTTATGGTGGTTTTAAAATGAAAAAAAAACTTTTAGAAAAGGTAAAATAAACAAAAATACACGTAAAGGAACAAAAATTAAAATATTTTTAGAAAGTTAACTATTGCAGATACATTTACAAACAAGACATTTTTAAAAACCTGAGACAATTCACTCCAAGTTAAAAATTTAGAATGATAGGACATCTAGATCCGAAATTATTAATAAATAATTAAGAAATTAGAAGAAATTTCAGCGAAAAACTGGCAAAAACATGAATTTTTACTTTTATTAAAAGTTTAACAACTCCGGATCCAATTGTCCTATCAACGCAATCAATGAAACAAAATGCACTGAATCAATGCGCGGAACTAAATAATATGGCATCTGGGCACATACCTGTAAATTTAGCCACTCATAATGAGATTAATTGCTGCCATGTAGTCGAAATAAGTCCAATGCTTCTGATGTAAATTGTTGAAAATAAAAGTTCTTGCTATCCAAAAAGCAAACAATTCACAAGGTTGATTGAGCGATAAGTTTCACACTGATCTGCAGTGCAATGGCAATTAAATAGTTAATTGCGGTTGCTTAATTAACGATACTGTCAAAGTGACACAACTCCGTTGCTGGGGGTGAGCGATCAGTTGCTAGGCAGTCTTTGTTAAAAGCGCAGTAGCATCATATTACATGGTACGAAAACTTTCTCGCTTAAATGCTAATAGCTCCTTTCATTATTCAAGAAATCACTTGTAATTCTTACAGATGATGTAAAACGCAATACTGCATCGATTGATGTAAAAATTATTTAATAGACCAATATTTTTACATTAAGTTTGCGGCAATGAATCGGAGCTTGGCGAAAAGGCGTCTTTCTCCCTCCCTTCAGTGTCATTCATGTACGAGACATAAATAAATGATTTATATTAATGAGGAAAACTGTTAAGATGGGGGATTTCATTAGTGCACTGCTATAAAGAGCACTCGGCAAGCATTATTCAGAGCCGTTTCTCAACCCTTGAAAATATTTTAATTTATATTTCACTCACCATTAAATCATACAATATTTGGAAATAAATACTATATGTATTTAAGTCCTATACACATTCACTGAAATTAAACAATTATTTGTCTTAATAAATGTATTTATTTAGAAAAGAAGTTTGGGGAGAAGCTCATCGCTAGCCGAGATATTTCCCTCTTGCAGAGTCATACATGTACGAGACATAAATAAATGATTTATATTATTGAGGAAAACTGTTAAGATGGGGGAATTCATTAGTGCACTGCTGTAAAGAGCACTCGGCAAGCATTATTCAGAACCGTTTCTCAACCCTTGGAAATATTTTAATTTATATTTCACTCACCATTAAATGCATATAATATTTGGAAATAAATACTGTATGCATTTAAGTCCTATACACATCCACTGAAATTAAACAATTATTTGTCTTAATAAATGTATTTATTTAGAAAAGAAGTTTGGGGAGAAGCTCATCGCTAGCCGAGATATTTCCCTCTTGCAGTGTCATACATGTACGAGACATAAATAAATGATTTATATTATTGAGGAAAACTGTTAAGATGGGGGAATTCATTAGTGCACTGCTGTAAAGAGCACTCGGCAAGCATTATTCAGAACCGTTTCTCAACCCTTGGAAATATTTTAATTTATATTTCACTCACCATTAAATGCATATAATATTTGGAAATAAATACTGTATGCATTTAAGTCCTATACACATTCACTGAAATTAAACAATTATTTGTCTTAATAAATGTATTTATTTAGAAAAGAAGTTTGGGGAGAAGCTCATCGGTAGCCGAGATATTTCCCTCTTGCAGAGTCATACATGTACGAGACATAAATAAATGATTTATATTATTGAGGAAAACTGTTAAGATGGGGGAATTCATTAGTGCACTGCTGTAAAGAGCACTCGGCAAGCATTATTCAGAACCGTTTCTCAACCCTTGGAAATATTTTAATTTATATTTCACTCACCATTAAATGCATATAATATTTGGAAATAAATACTGTATGCATTTAAGTCCTATACACATTCACTGAAATTAAACAATTATTTGTCTTAATAAATGTATTTATTTAGAAAAGAAGTTTGGGGAGAAGCTCATCGGTAGCCGAGATATTTCCCTCTTGCAGAGTCATACATGTACGAGACATAAATAAATGATTTATATTATTGAGGAAAACTGTTAAGATGGGGGAATTCATTAGTGCACTGCTGTAAAGAGCACTCGGCAAGCATTATTCAGAACCGTTTCTCAACCCTTGGAAATATTTTAATTTATATTTCACTCACCATTAAATGCATATAATATTTGGAAATAAATACTGTATGCATTTAAGTCCTATACACATTCACTGAAATTAAACAATTATTTGTCTTAATAAATGTATTTATTTAGAAAAGAAGTTTGGGGAGAAGCTCATCGGTAGCCGAGATATTTCCCTCTTGCAGAGTCATACATGTACGAGACATAAATAAATGATTTATATTATTGAGGAAAACTGTTAAGATGGGGGAATTCATTAGTGCACTGCTGTAAAGAGCACTCGGCAAGCATTATTCAGAACCGTTTCTCAACCCTTGGAAATATTTTAATTTATATTTCACTCACCATTAAATGCATATAATATTTGGAAATAAATACTGTATGCATTTAAGTCCTATACACATTCACTGAAATTAAACAATTATTTGTCTTAATAAATGTATTTATTTAGAAAAGAAGTTTGGGGAGAAGCTCATCGCTAGCCGAGATATTTCCCTCTTGCAGTGTCATACATGTACGAGACATAAATAAATGATTTATATTATTGAGGAAAACTGTTAAGATGGGGGAATTCATTAGTGCACTGCTGTAAAGAGCACTCGGCAAGCATTATTCAGAACCGTTTCTCAACCCTTGGAAATATTTTAATTTATATTTCACTCACCATTAAATGCATATAATATTTGGAAATAAATACTGTATGCATTTAAGTCCTATACACATTCACTGAAATTAAACAATTATTTGTCTTAATAAATGTATTTATTTAGAAAAGAAGTTTGGGGAGAAGCTCATCGCTAGCCGAGATATTTCCCTCTTGCAGTGTCATACATGTACGAGACATAAATAAATGATTTATATTATTGAGGAAAACTGTTAAGATGGGGGAATTCATTAGTGCACTGCTGTAAAGAGCACTCGGCAAGCATTATTCAGAACCGTTTCTCAACCCTTGGAAATATTTTAATTTATATTTCACTCACCATTAAATGCATATAATATTTGGAAATAAATACTGTATGCATTTAAGTCCTATACACATTCACTGAAATTAAACAATTATTTGTCTTAATAAATGTATTTATTTAGAAAAGAAGTTTGGGGAGAAGCTCATCGCTAGCCGAGATATTTCCCTCTTGCAGAGTCATACATGTACGAGACATAAATAAATGATTTATATTATTGAGGAAAACTGTTAAGATGGGGGAATTCATTAGTGCACTGCTGTAAAGAGCACTCGGCAAGCATTATTCAGAACCGTTTCTCAACCCTTGGAAATATTTTAATTTATATTTCACTCACCATTAAATGCATATAATATTTGGAAATAAATACTGTATGCATTTAAGTCCTATACACATCCACTGAAATTAAACAATTATTTGTCTTAATAAATGTATTTATTTAGAAAAGAAGTTTGGGGAGAAGCTCATCGCTAGCCGAGATATTTCCCTCTTGCAGTGTCATACATGTACGAGACATAAATAAATGATTTATATTATTGAGGAAAACTGTTAAGATGGGGGAATTCATTAGTGCACTGCTGTAAAGAGCACTCGGCAAGCATTATTCAGAACCGTTTCTCAACCCTTGGAAATATTTTAATTTATATTTCACTCACCATTAAATGCATATAATATTTGGAAATAAATACTGTATGCATTTAAGTCCTATACACATCCACTGAAATTAAACAATTATTTGTCTTAATAAATGTATTTATTTAGAAAAGAAGTTTGGGGAGAAGCTCATCGCTAGCCGAGATATTTCCCTCTTGCAGAGTCATACATGTACGAGACATAAATAAATGATTTATATTATTGAGGAAAACTGTTAAGATGGGGGAATTCATTAGTGCACTGCTGTAAAGAGCACTCGGCAAGCATTATTCAGAACCGTTTCTCAACCCTTGGAAATATTTTAATTTATATTTCACTCACCATTAAATGCATATAATATTTGGAAATAAATACTGTATGCATTTAAGTCCTATACACATCCACTGAAATTAAACAATTATTTGTCTTAATAAATGTATTTATTTAGAAAAGAAGTTTGGGGAGAAGCTCATCGCTAGCCGAGATATTTCCCTCTTGCAGAGTCATACATGTACGAGACATAAATAAATGATTTATATTATTGAGGAAAACTGTTAAGATGGGGGAATTCATTAGTGCACTGCTGTAAAGAGCACTCGGCAAGCATTATTCAGAACCGTTTCTCAACCCTTGGAAATATTTTAATTTATATTTCACTCACCATTAAATGCATATAATATTTGGAAATAAATACTGTATGCATTTACGTCCTATACACATCCACTGAAATTAAACAATTATTTGTCTTAATAAATGTATTTATTTAGAAAAGAAGTTTGGGGAGAAGCTCATCGCTAGCCGAGATATTTACCTCTTGCAGTGTCATACATGTACCAGACATAAATAAATGATTTATATTATTGAGGAAAACTGTTAAGATAGGGGATTTCATTAGTGCACTGCTGTAAAGAGCACTCGGCAAGCATTATTCAAAGCCGTTTCTCAACCCTTGAAAATATTTGAATTTATATTTAAATGACCATTAAATGCATATAATATTTGGAAATAAATACTGTATGCATTTAAGTCCTATACACATTCACTGAATTTAAGCAATTATTTGTCTTAATAAATGTATTTATTTAGAAAAGAAGTTTGGGGAGAAGCTCATCGCTCGCCGAGATATTTCCCTTCTGCAGTGTCATACATGTACCAGACATAAATAAATGATTTATATTATTGAGGAAAACTGTTAAGATAGGGGATTTCATTATTGCACTGCTGTAAAGAGCACTCGACAAGCATTATTCAGAGCCGTTTCTCAACCCTTGAAAATATTTTAATTTATATTTAAATGACCATTAAATGCATATAATATTTGGAAATAAATACTGTATGCATTTAAGTCCTATACACATTCACTGAATTTAAGCAATTATTTGTCTTAATAAATGTATTTATTTAGAAAAGAAGTTTGGGGAGAAGCTCATCGCTCGCCGAGATATTTCCCTTCTGCAGTGTCATACATGTACCAGACATAAATAAATGATTTATATTATTGAGGAAAACTGTTAAGGTGGGGAATTTCATTAGTGCACTGCTGTAAAGAGCACTCGACAAGCATTATTCAGAGCCGTTTCTCAACCCTTGAAAATATTTTAATTTATATTTAAATGACCATTAAATGCATATAATATTTGGAAATAAATACTGTATGCATTTAAGTCCTATACACATTCACTGAATTTAAGCAATTATTTGTCTTAATAAATGTATTTATTTAGAAAAGAAGTTTGGGGAGAAGCTCATCGCTCGCCGAGATATTTCCCTTCTGCAGTGTCATACATGTACCAGACATAAATAAATGATTTATATTATTGAGGAAAACTGTTAAGGTGGGGAATTTCATTAGTGCACTGCTGTAAAGAGCACTCGGCAAGCATTATTCAAAGCCGTTTCTCAACCCTTGAAAATATTTTAATTTATATTTAAATGACCATTAAATGCATATAATATTTGGAAATAAATATTGTATGCATTTAAGTCCTATACACATTCACTGAATTTAAGCAATTATTTGTCTTAATAAATGTATTTATTTAGAAAAGAAGTTTGGGGAGAAGCTCATCGCTCGCCGAGATATTTCCCTTCTGCAGTGTCATACATGTACCAGACATAAATAAATGATTTATATTATTGAGGAAAACTGTTAAGGTGGGGAATTTCATTAGTGCACTGCTGTAAAGAGCACTCGGCAAGCATTATTCAAAGCCGTTTCTCAACCCTTGAAAATATTTTAATTTATATTTAAATGACCATTAAATGCATATAATATTTGGAAATAAATATTGTATGCATTTAAGTCCTATACACATTCACTGAATTTAAGCAATTATTTGTCTTAATAAATGTATTTATTTAGAAAAGAAGTTTGGGGAGAAGCTCATCGCTCGCCGAGATATTTCCCTTCTGCAGTGTCATACATGTACCAGACATAAATAAATGATTTATATTATTGAGGAAAACTGTTAAGGTGGGGAATTTCATTAGTGCACTGCTGTAAAGAGCACTCGGCAAGCATTATTCAAAGCCGTTTCTCAACCCTTGAAAATATTTTAATTTATATTTAAATGACCATTAAATGCATATAATATTTGGAAATAAATATTGTATGCATTTAAGTCCTATACACATTCACTGAATTTAAGCAATTATTTGTCTTAATAAATGTATTTATTTAGAAAAGAAGTTTGGGGAGAAGCTCATCGCTCGCCGAGATATTTCCCTTCTGCAGTGTCATACATGTACCAGACATAAATAAATGATTTATATTATTGAGGAAAACTGTTAAGGTGGGGAATTTCATTAGTGCACTGCTGTAAAGAGCACTCGGCAAGCATTATTCAAAGCCGTTTCTCAACACTTGAAAATATTTTAATTTATATTTAAATGACCATTAAATGCATATAATATTTGGAAATAAATATTGTATGCATTTAAGTCCTATACACATTCACTGAATTTAAGCAATTATTTGTCTTAATAAATGTATTTATTTAGAAAAGAAGTTTGGGGAGAAGCTCATCGCTCGCCGAGATATTTCCCTTCTGCAGTGTCATACATGTACCAGACATAAATAAATGATTTATATTATTGAGGAAAACTGTTAAGGTGGGGAATTTCATTAGTGCACTGCTGTAAAGAGCACTCGGCAAGCATTATTCAAAGCCGTTTCTCAACCCTTGAAAATATTTTAATTTATATTTAAATGACCATTAAATGCATATAATATTTGGAAATAAATATTGTATGCATTTAAGTCCTATACACATTCACTGAATTTAAGCAATTATTTGTCTTAATAAATGTATTTATTTAGAAAAGAAGTTTGGGGAGAAGCTCATCGCTCGCCGAGATATTTCCCTTCTGCAGTGTCATACATGTACCAGACATAAATAAATGATTTATATTATTGAGGAAAACTGTTAAGGTGGGGAATTTCATTAGTGCACTGCTGTAAAGAGCACTCGGCAAGCATTATTCAAAGCCGTTTCTCAACACTTGAAAATATTTTAATTTATATTTAAATGACCATTAAATGCATATAATATTTGGAAATAAATATTGTATGCATTTAAGTCCTATACACATTCACTGAATTTAAGCAATTATTTGTCTTAATAAATGTATTTATTTAGAAAAGAAGTTTGGGGAGAAGCTCATCGCTCGCCGAGATATTTCCCTTCTGCAGTGTCATACATGTACCAGACATAAATAAATGATTTATATTATTGAGGAAAACTGTTAAGGTGGGGAATTTCATTAGTGCACTGCTGTAAAGAGCACTCGGCAAGCATTATTCAAAGCCGTTTCTCAACCCTTGAAAATATTTTAATTTATATTTAAATGACCATTAAATGCATATAATATTTGGAAATAAATATTGTATGCATTTAAGTCCTATACACATTCACTGAATTTAAGCAATTATTTGTCTTAATAAATGTATTTATTTAGAAAAGAAGTTTGGGGAGAAGCTCATCGCTCGCCGAGATATTTCCCTTCTGCAGTGTCATACATGTACCAGACATAAATAAATGATTTATATTATTGAGGAAAACTGTTAAGGTGGGGAATTTCATTAGTGCACTGCTGTAAAGAGCACTCGGCAAGCATTATTCAAAGCCGTTTCTCAACACTTGAAAATATTTTAATTTATATTTAAATGACCATTAAATGCATATAATATTTGGAAATAAATATTGTATGCATTTAAGTCCTATACACATTCACTGAATTTAAGCAATTATTTGTCTTAATAAATGTATTTATTTAGAAAAGAAGTTTGGGGAGAAGCTCATCGCTCGCCGAGATATTTCCCTTCTGCAGTGTCATACATGTACCAGACATAAATAAATGATTTATATTATTGAGGAAAACTGTTAAGGTGGGGAATTTCATTAGTGCACTGCTGTAAAGAGCACTCGGCAAGCATTATTCAAAGCCGTTTCTCAACCCTTGAAAATATTTTAATTTATATTTAAATGACCATTAAATGCATATAATATTTGGAAATAAATATTGTATGCATTTAAGTCCTATACACATTCACTGAATTTAAGCAATTATTTGTCTTAATAAATGTATTTATTTAGAAAAGAAGTTTGGGGAGAAGCTCATCGCTCGCCGAGATATTTCCCTTCTGCAGTGTCATACATGTACCAGACATAAATAAATGATTTATATTATTGAGGAAAACTGTTAAGGTGGGGAATTTCATTAGTGCACTGCTGTAAAGAGCACTCGGCAAGCATTATTCAAAGCCGTTTCTCAACACTTGAAAATATTTTAATTTATATTTAAATGACCATTAAATGCATATAATATTTGGAAATAAATACTGTATGCATTTAAGTCCTATACACATTCACTGAATTTAAGCAATTATTTGTCTTAATAAATGTATTTATTTAGAAAAGAAGTTTGGGGAGAAGCTCATCGCTCGCCGAGATATTTCCCTTCTGCAGTGTCATACATGTACCAGACATAAATAAATGATTTATATTATTGAGGAAAACTGTTAAGGTGGGGAATTTCATTAGTGCACTGCTGTAAAGAGCACTCGGCAAGCATTATTCAAAGCCGTTTCTCAACCCTTGAAAATATTTTAATTTATATTTAAATGACCATTAAATGCATATAATATTTGGAAATAAATACTGTATGCATTTAAGTCCTATACACATTCACTGAATTTAAGCAATTATTTGTCTTAATAAATGTATTTATTTAGAAAAGAAGTTTGGGGAGAAGCTCATCGCTCGCCGAGATATTTCCCTTCTGCAGTGTCATACATGTACCAGACATAAATAAATGATTTATATTATTGAGGAAAACTGTTAAGGTGGGGAATTTCATTAGTGCACTGCTGTAAAGAGCACTCGGCAAGCATTATTCAAAGCCGTTTCTCAACCCTTGAAAATATTTTAATTTATATTTAAATGACCATTAAATGCATATAATATTTGGAAATAAATATTGTATGCATTTAAGTCCTATACACATTCACTGAATTTAAGCAATTATTTGTCTTAATAAATGTATTTATTTAGAAAAGAAGTTTGGGGAGAAGCTCATCGCTCGCCGAGATATTTCCCTTCTGCAGTGTCATACATGTACCAGACATAAATAAATGATTTATATTATTGAGGAAAACTGTTAAGGTGGGGAATTTCATTAGTGCACTGCTGTAAAGAGCACTCGGCAAGCATTATTCAAAGCCGTTTCTCAACACTTGAAAATATTTTAATTTATATTTAAATGACCATTAAATGCATATAATATTTGGAAATAAATACTGTATGCATTTAAGTCCTATACACATTCACTGAATTTAAGCAATTATTTGTCTTAATAAATGTATTTATTTAGAAAAGAAGTTTGGGGAGAAGCTCATCGCTCGCCGAGATATTTCCCTTCTGCAGTGTCATACATGTACCAGACATAAATAAATGATTTATATTATTGAGGAAAACTGTTAAGGTGGGGAATTTCATTAGTGCACTGCTGTAAAGAGCACTCGGCAAGCATTATTCAAAGCCGTTTCTCAACCCTTGAAAATATTTTAATTTATATTTAAATGACCATTAAATGCATATAATATTTGGAAATAAATATTGTATGCATTTAAGTCCTATACACATTCACTGAATTTAAGCAATTATTTGTCTTAATAAATGTATTTATTTAGAAAAGAAGTTTGGGGAGAAGCTCATCGCTCGCCGAGATATTTCCCTTCTGCAGTGTCATACATGTACCAGACATAAATAAATGATTTATATTATTGAGGAAAACTGTTAAGGTGGGGAATTTCATTAGTGCACTGCTGTAAAGAGCACTCGGCAAGCATTATTCAAAGCCGTTTCTCAACACTTGAAAATATTTTAATTTATATTTAAATGACCATTAAATGCATATAATATTTGGAAATAAATACTGTATGCATTTAAGTCCTATACACATTCACTGAATTTAAGCAATTATTTGTCTTAATAAATGTATTTATTTAGAAAAGAAGTTTGGGGAGAAGCTCATCGCTCGCCGAGATATTTCCCTTCTGCAGTGTCATACATGTACCAGACATAAATAAATGATTTATATTATTGAGGAAAACTGTTAAGGTGGGGAATTTCATTAGTGCACTGCTGTAAAGAGCACTCGGCAAGCATTATTCAAAGCCGTTTCTCAACCCTTGAAAATATTTTAATTTATATTTAAATGACCATTAAATGCATATAATATTTGGAAATAAATATTGTATGCATTTAAGTCCTATACACATTCACTGAATTTAAGCAATTATTTGTCTTAATAAATGTATTTATTTAGAAAAGAAGTTTGGGGAGAAGCTCATCGCTCGCCGAGATATTTCCCTTCTGCAGTGTCATACATGTACCAGACATAAATAAATGATTTATATTATTGAGGAAAACTGTTAAGGTGGGGAATTTCATTAGTGCACTGCTGTAAAGAGCACTCGGCAAGCATTATTCAAAGCCGTTTCTCAACACTTGAAAATATTTTAATTTATATTTAAATGACCATTAAATGCATATAATATTTGGAAATAAATACTGTATGCATTTAAGTCCTATACACATTCACTGAATTTAAGCAATTATTTGTCTTAATAAATGTATTTATTTAGAAAAGAAGTTTGGGGAGAAGCTCATCGCTCGCCGAGATATTTCCCTTCTGCAGTGTCATACATGTACCAGACATAAATAAATGATTTATATTATTGAGGAAAACTGTTAAGGTGGGGAATTTCATTAGTGCACTGCTGTAAAGAGCACTCGGCAAGCATTATTCAAAGCCGTTTCTCAACCCTTGAAAATATTTTAATTTATATTTAAATGACCATTAAATGCATATAATATTTGGAAATAAATATTGTATGCATTTAAGTCCTATACACATTCACTGAATTTAAGCAATTATTTGTCTTAATAAATGTATTTATTTAGAAAAGAAGTTTGGGGAGAAGCTCATCGCTCGCCGAGATATTTCCCTTCTGCAGTGTCATACATGTACCAGACATAAATAAATGATTTATATTATTGAGGAAAACTGTTAAGGTGGGGAATTTCATTAGTGCACTGCTGTAAAGAGCACTCGGCAAGCATTATTCAAAGCCGTTTCTCAACACTTGAAAATATTTTAATTTATATTTAAATGACCATTAAATGCATATAATATTTGGAAATAAATACTGTATGCATTTAAGTCCTATACACATTCACTGAATTTAAGCAATTATTTGTCTTAATAAATGTATTTATTTAGAAAAGAAGTTTGGGGAGAAGCTCATCGCTCGCCGAGATATTTCCCTTCTGCAGTGTCATACATGTACCAGACATAAATAAATGATTTATATTATTGAGGAAAACTGTTAAGGTGGGGAATTTCATTAGTGCACTGCTGTAAAGAGCACTCGGCAAGCATTATTCAAAGCCGTTTCTCAACCCTTGAAAATATTTTAATTTATATTTAAATGACCATTAAATGCATATAATATTTGGAAATAAATATTGTATGCATTTAAGTCCTATACACATTCACTGAATTTAAGCAATTATTTGTCTTAATAAATGTATTTATTTAGAAAAGAAGTTTGAGGAGAAGCTCATCGCTCGCCGAGATATTTCCCTTCTGCAGTGTCATACATGTACCAGACATAAATAAATGATTTATATTATTGAGGAAAACTGTTAAGGTGGGGAATTTCATTAGTGCACTGCTGTAAAGAGCACTCGGCAAGCATTATTCAAAGCCGTTTCTCAACACTTGAAAATATTTTAATTTATATTTAAATGACCATTAAATGCATATAATATTTGGAAATAAATACTGTATGCATTTAAGTCCTATACACATTCACTGAATTTAAGCAATTATTTGTCTTAATAAATGTATTTATTTAGAAAAGAAGTTTGGGGAGAAGCTCATCGCTCGCCGAGATATTTCCCTTCTGCAGTGTCATACATGTACCAGACATAAATAAATGATTTATATTATTGAGGAAAACTGTTAAGGTGGGGAATTTCATTAGTGCACTGCTGTAAAGAGCACTCGGCAAGCATTATTCAAAGCCGTTTCTCAACCCTTGAAAATATTTTAATTTATATTTAAATGACCATTAAATGCATATAATATTTGGAAATAAATACTGTATGCATTTAAGTCCTATACACATTCACTGAATTTAAGCAATTATTTGTCTTAATAAATGTATTTAGAAAAGAAGTTTGGGGGGAAGCTCATCGCTCGCCGAGATATTTCCCTTCTGCAGTGTCATACATGTACCAGACATAAATAAATGATTTATATTATTGAGGAAAACTGTTAAGATAGGGGATTTCATTATTGCACTGCTGTAAAGAGCACTCGACAAGCATTATTCAAAGCCGTTTCTCAACACTTGAAAATATTTTAATTTATATTAAAATGACAATTTAATGGATATAATATTTGGAAATAAATACTATATACATTACAAGATTTCGCAAAATGTCTATCGTGTTAGTTTATCGTGAGATGTCAATTATCACCGAATCTCACCAAATTAACAGATCAAGGTAAAATCGTATTTTTAAATTCCGATGGCACTCTAGCTACAAATTTGAATACTACAATATCGCGCTATTTTCTATTCCAAATATCGGTTATTTTATTACATTTTCTTAGTAAAGAAGTACAGAATTAAAGGCTACAACCTTTACTTCACATATTTTAAAATGCTTTCATATTAAAAACAAATGTTAATCTGTAAATTTCAATATTCCTAATCGGACAATAAAATATGATCGCTGTGTATCTGAATTTTTAATTGATCATAAGAACAAAAATACTTTAAAAATGCATCGCATAAAACAAAACAAAGCGGATATTATAGCACTTGTGTTATAAATTGAAACTGCCGACCGATTGGCTGAGTGGTTAACGTTCCTGACTCTTGAGCTATTGGTCCCGGGTTCGAATCCCGGTTCGGGCATGGATGTCTCTTTCCTTCTCTGTCCTCTCTTCGGTGAAATGTGAATGTTGTGGTATGAATGTAGCCCACCCTATAAACGGGTTTGTGGTGGTATGGCGCGGGTAACGCTACTCGCCTCCGTGACTTACTTCACAGGTGCCCGCTGGGTAACGACAAATGAGTAGCAGTTTCTGGCCTTATTGTAGCGTAGGGTTCGTCATCCTTGTGTGCCCACCATTGGATAAAAAAATAAATTGAAATTAAAAACAATACATTTTTATAAAAACTCTGGTTTTGAAACAAGTTGGGGTTAAATTGTAATTATTAAAATCCGTAAATTGAAAATATTAAAATAGCGTTCTATTCCCAATTTTGAATACCACAATGTCGCGCTGTTGTCGATTTCAAATTTCGAATATTTTATTTTTTACAGCAGAATTAAAGTCTACAAACTTATTCCGCATATTTTTCAAAATTTTACATACTACAAAGCGAATATGAATCTCTAAATTCAATACTACTATTCGTAATCGGATACTAAAAAATAATCACAATCAGTTTTTTTAAATTTTCTTTCAATTAATAAAAAGAGTCCAATAACATTTTATAATTACAAATTATATAACAAAACCCATCAGGTATTAAAAACTGTCTTAAATCAAAAACGAAATTAACATACATTTTAATGAAAACTCTGGTTTCTAATTAACCGAGCACTAACGCCCATCTTAAAATAACACATTGTTCTAGTTTGCTTATCGTGAAAAACATTTCAACAAAACGTATATCAAATATTTCTATACAATTTTATAAGTTATTATATAAAATTGAAAACTAAATAGAATTTCGCAAAGTACTTACCTAGTTAAGTTCACTCACGCTCTAAATTTAAAAAATTAACTTCCGAACAAATTAAATTTTTAAACAATAACTTTTTAAATAGCTGAATTTGTAATTTATGTCTAATTAACTTTTAAATTGTTCGAAAATAAGCAAAATTTCGTACGCAGACATTTAAATATGAACTTAGAACTTAGATAAAATAATAGACAGCATAAACTCAATGGTTTTTAAAACTGATTACATTCTGACATAGTAATCTACAGATTTGGCGTATTTGGCACCATTACCGACTCGAGAGGGAAGCCCATTTCGCCAGCTTTATCACCATCCAAACATCACCAATCTCGCCAAATTCGCTGCGTTACGTAAACTAGAATTACGCGCGGTAATGTTTGTAATTTTATACTACATATTCTGTAACTATTAATTTGTAGAGAAAGTTCATAAGTTCAGTAATTAAAGAAAGAGAAAACGTAGAATTTTAAGTGAGATTTAAAAAAAAAAGAAAAGATAGAAAAGCTCACAGTAAAATCAGTTTTTAGTTCGCTCAATTTTTTATCTTTCAAATATCATATAATTATTGTTATTATATAGATTTATAATTAAATTTTCAATATATTTATTATATTGCACTTTAATCAAATGAAAATGCATTAGGATTGGTAGTTTTAACTTAATTTTTCCGAGTTCTAAAATTATTAAATTTTAAACAAATTTAAAAATAACTATCAATTTATTCGCATAAAATTAGAATTATTTAAACTGTTATGCAGTTAATACCATTTAGTTTCTTATTAATCAACAAACATTAAGTATTCTCTCCCATTCGTATCAACACACAATTTTAACTTATTGAGCAAGAAAAATCAACTTACAATTATTTTTGAATTTCAAATACGAGTCGTCGTGTATTCAACTATACAAATCCTTTTTTTCCCAGGAATCACAGAAAAATATATATTTTATACACATCACAGTAATAAATATTTTCTTACCATTAATTTTGTTGAACACTCAAATATAAAACAGAGGCTTCTATTTTCTTTACGAAAGACTATTTACCTCCATATCTTAAAGCCGTTGCCAAACACCAAATACTTTTTTTCTAGTATAGTGTCAAAAAATTGCTTTATTATTTTCAATTCGACATTGCTCTGCTCTAAAACAACATTGATTTGAAATAAATACAAAGTGTTAAACGTAACAAGAATACATTTTCATTTTTTTGATTTATGAAACATTTCAACACAATAAAAAAGGCAAAACGATTGCAAATGATGAAGAATGACATCATTTCTCATACTGAAGCCACTTGTTCAGAAAATAAATCATATCTGGAGCCACAGTTATGAAGTCAGTCGGACACATCGACTTCGATCCTCCACTGTCGGTTTGCTGGCTGTTCAACTGGCATATTTTGCACACCATCTCTACAAACATACCAATACAAAGTGAGATTCGAACCCCTGAACTGATGAACTGAAGGCAAGAGCGTTTAAATGTTTGGTAGCCAGCTTGGCGTGATTGTTTTTTGGCAGTTGCTCGAAAACTATTTTTACAACATCGTTATGCGAATTCACATTCTTAAAAAAGTTTTTAAGCACAGCAACGGAAAATTTAAGCGCTTATTTTATTTTAAAAATGCCATATTCAATTCAAAAAGTGTCAGAAGTTTCCAAACCATAAATAACTAATGAAATAGGGTTCCAAGCGCAAAACAATTCCAGAAATAAACATAACATTTAAAAAATCTTAGAATTTATTCAGAACTATAGCTTTATGGTTCCCTTTTCGCGCGAAAGATGATTTGTTTAGAATCTACAGTTATAATTCCATAGATTGCAAGAGACAGGTTGAAAAGGGTGTCGATCTTGTAACCAGTGACTCGGCAAAAGATATCTTCTCTAAGAATGGCCTATGTGATCACGATAAGCGTCCTCTAAGTGAAATAATACCTTTTGGGCTGGTAGGCAATGCAATGCGGTCCCTTACCCATGCTTCAAATTAACGAGAGCTCCCCCACTTTGGGGGTTGCTGTTGTTGTACCAGCATCCTTCCCTGTACCTAGCCCTGAGTTGAGCTCTACCAGTTGGATAGCAGAAGC
>JAJQOW010000761.1:0-84359 GCA_037975125.1 Latrodectus hesperus | reverse complement strand
GGGGAAAACTTTTTTTTTTTTCGTCTGGAATTGAGGGAGGTCTGTAGCCTTCCGGCCATGTACCTCGTTTTCTAATGAATTAGAGTCCTTGGATAGTCTTGGCCTGGTGATTAAAAAATCAGAAATAAAGATACAATAATGAATAATACAAAACTATTGAGGTAAGTGCTCCCACTGGATGCACTCTGCATGACTTGTGTTTTTGGACTAAGTAGTTGAGTAATCCTAGTAATAGACACTTAGATGATGACAAAAATTCTTGGTACACATAAAATTCCTATAAAATTTTTTACGAAGGAAAATATAAGGAGAATACACAGGATGTGATTACAATAATTCTTTGAAGCACACAAATTCCGTTAAAATATTTACAAAGGAGTTACAAAGGAAAAACACAGGTTGATGACAATAATTCTTGATAAACACAAAGTTCCGTTAGAATATTTACAACGGAGGACAAAGAATGATACATATCCATAGTTGCTTAAGATTACATAAAACTGAGATATTTACAGGTTCCACACGATTTACTTACAATGTGGTTTCTCACAAGATTTTATTTAGGTAGAGATATGATTTCCATTAATTATTATTCTTCTTTCTTTTCCGTTTGAAATTATTTGAATAAATGGAGATATTGGTGAGAGGTTTTACTCTCAACACTGCTCTGGGCCTATGGAAATGCGTTAGGTCATAAGGACTGTAAAGTTCAATACCCTGAATCTCACTATTGTTGATTGTGTATAATTTATGGTAGAAATTAAATGCAAGAAATTTAAGGTAGCGGGCTAGGGGCAGGATTCCCAAGTTCTCTCTTATTTGGTGGTTTCTAAAGTAAAACTCTGAGTTAGTAATAAGTCTAAGTATTTTGCTTTGCTGAGCTTCTAAGACTTTGATATTTGAATCAGCTGCTCCTCCCCAGATTGGAGCAGCATAGGTTATTATCGGTCTGAGGTAGGCTTTATATATTAGGAGTTTATTTGTTAGCGAGAGTTTTGACTTGGGGGCTAGCAGTGGATAAAGGGTAGTTTTAGCTGCTATGAATTTATTTTTGATTTTAGTAATATGGGCTTTCCACGTTAGTCTCCTGTCAATAGTGAGTCCAAGGTAATCAACCCTACTAGCCCAGGGAATTTCTCTTCCCGCTAATTTGACCTTTTCACACGGTAACATTTTTCTTGTGAAAAGAACTGCCTGGGACTTGGTCGGATTTACCTTTATTTTCCATTTAACAAGCCATTCTTCTATTACCTTCAGGTGTTCTGATAAGTGTTGGTGTAGTGTTTTGTGATTGCTATTTGTGGTTAATATGGCAGTGTCATCCGCAAACAGGCAGAGCATAGTATTAGGGCTCTGCGGAATATCATTGATGAAGGCATTAAATAGGAATGGGCCCAGCAGTGATCCCTGTGGGACGCCTGCTAATATGGGCTTTTCCTGGGAGTAAACATTATCAAACTTTACGGTAAATTTTCTATTAGTTAGGTAGTTTCTTATGAGTTTGATCTGAATGGGAGGGAAGTTGTAAGTAATTAATTTGAATAGTAAGCCTTGATGCCAAACACGGTCAAAAGCTTTTTCTATGTCCAGAAAAATTCCTCCAGTAGATTTTTTGTTAGCAATACCTTTTGCTATCTTCTCCACTGCCCGGAGCAATTGGTGGGATGTTGATAGTTTCCTCCGAAAACCAAATTGCTGAGGGATTATGATGCTCATCTGGGCATCAAAATCTAACAGTTTATTCAGAATGAACTTTTCAGCTATTTTGGCCATCGTTGGCAGTAAGGATATTGGCCTGTAACTGGAGGGTAGATTTCTGTTTTTTCCCTGTTTGTAGATCGGAATGACTACTGCCTTTTTCCAAAGTGTGGGAAAATGTCCAATATTAATTATAGCATTGATTATGTCAGTGAGTAGACATACTGCAGTAACCGGGATTTGCTTGATCGCCTTGTTAGTTATAAGATCGTAGCCCGGACTCTTTTTGGGTTTTAGTTTTTGTATAACCTCTTCCACCTCTGAGGCATTGATTGTCTGAGTGTCCTGGGGGTAAAATTATTGTGACGGAAGTAGGAGCTAACGATAAAGTTAACATAGGATTCATTACGAATACTTGTGTTATCGTCGGTTGTGTTTTCTTGGAATTGTTCCTCGAGGGAGTTTGCAAGCGCTTCTACTTTCTCTTGTACTGTAATGGCCATTCTGGGGCCGTCCATGAGGGGGGAAGTACGCCCTTCTTTGTTTTTCTTTTCTTGACTGCCCTCCAGAAGGAGCCATCTTCAACATTTAAATTAGTGAGATAGGAGTTCCAGCTATTACAGTTGTGTTTATCAATTTCATTTTTGATGGTTCTTTTAAGGGCGTTTATTTGGGTTTTTAATTCAGTCGTTTTATATCTATTAAATTGCTTGCGAAGTCTATTTCTAGTTTTAATTAAGTTAATGATGTTTTCGGGAAGAAAATTGGTTGGTTGTGTGGGTTTCAGGCGTTTACTGGTATCAAGAGCTTGTTGTATTATTTTTGTTAGTTCTTCTGCTTTATTTTCAATTTGATCTTCAGTAACAATGGGGCTTAATGAATTAGGTGAGAGGGAGTTGTTAATGACATTTCTAAAGACGTTCCAGTTATGGTAAGTGGTGTGGTATTCATTTCCCTGTTGTGTGGAGTGGCCATAATAAATTAACACCGGGTAGTGGTCTGATTGGAGGTCTTCAACAGTAGAAAGTTTCATTGGTGATTGGACTCCTCTGGACAGCATGAGGTCAATGTAGTTTCCATGTATTTGTCCATAGTGTGTTGGCTTGTCTGGCCTGTATATGTTGAATTCAGTATTTTGAACTAGGGAGGCAATCGTGCGTCCAGATTTATTCTTGTAGGGACAGTCCCAATTTGGGTGTTTGGCATTGAGGTCGCCAGCTAGAATAATTTTGTAGCTTAGTGAAGCTAAGGTTTCTAGATCCATCGAGAGTGCTGCATTGGGGGGATTATTAGGGGGATGTACAGCGATGCAACTGTAATGTCACCATTATTTGAAAAATGCAGTTTAACAATTGTGGCTTCTGCAAAATGGAGCCTGGGTGTTGGTATGTGTGAGTGAGGGATTTTTGTTTTTATAAATATGGCCGTTCCGCCCTGCTGGCTAGTTCGATCATTTCTATACACTGCATAATTGGGGATGTTGACCATATAAGAGTTCATCAGGTGGGTTTCCTGTACTAGGATGAGGTCAGGATGATTGTTTGACACAAAATTTTTTAATTCAGTAAGTTTAGTAAGTATGCCATTGGCGTTCCAAATCATTATTTTTATGTTGTTAAATTCCTTAACTGTCATTATTGGTATCGTTAATATTTAGGGCTTTTAGTAAAATGTGCACTTTGTCCGTTGGATTAATAGTGCGTTCTAAGATTGGGACAGCCTGCATGAGGGCAGGAAAGGCTTTAAAAATTGAGTTAACTTCTTTGAGTAGTTTCATAATTATATTAATGTTTTCAAATTGACTAAAGTCTGTTGTGGTTTGCGGATTCGATGTAGGTGGAGTTGACTCTTGTTTATCGTTGTTATTTCTGGCAGCCTGCGCAAATGAGAGGCCTTTTTTAGTAAAGTTACTAGCAGTGTTAGGAGTTACTTGAATTTTCTTGCTTCTGTTGACTGGGTTTGCTAAGCAGCCTCCATAGGAGGCTGTGTGGCTATTTCCACAGTTGCAGCATTTTGGTTTGTCTAATTTTTGATGGGGGCAGTCTCTAGAAGCATGCTTAGCTCCACACTTTACACAATTTGGCTTCAAAAAGCAAACGGCAGAATTGTGACCAAATCCCTGACAGTTGTAGCACTGGACCGGCCTGGTGTTTACATATTTTTCGACCTTAATTATTAAATTCAAAAGATCTTTTAAATTATAAATTTTTGGAGCAATTTCATTTGTGATTAGGGTGATCAGAAAGCATGGGATAGGCTCCTTCTTTCTGTGCTTTCTCATAACTGTTACAGTAGCAACATCAAAGCCTCTAAGCATCAATTCCTCTTTTATGAGATCAGTAGAGGTGGTGGGGGGAGTCCCTTAATGACCACCTTTGTTGGTTTGTCAAGTCTATTTTTGATAATAAGACATTCAATATTGTTGTCAGTTAAATAGGTTGTAATAGCTCTATGGGAATCAGATGTAGAAGGAAAAACCTTCAGATATTCACCTGCGAGTTTTGCAGTAATGCTTTTATCAATATTTGTTTTTAGCTGGTTAATTAGGACGTTAAAATTTTCCTCGTATTTCACCAAGATGGGTGGAATTTTTTCCTTCTGCTGACTGCTGAAAGGAGTTGGGTCAGTGTTTGCATTGTTTTCTTGGATGGAGTCAGCATTGTCTAACACATTAAATTTATTGCTAATATTAGTAAGGGGGGCTGCCAGAGTAGCTTTAATGTTAGCTGTTTTCCTGGGCCTAGTAAAGCCTTCCTCGTCGCTATTACTGTTGATCATTCTTTTATTTTTAATTGGTGTAGACACCGGGGCCTGTCCAGAGCTTAACATTGGAAATTGCATATTATAATAAGCAGTATTTTCATCAATATCATTGGAAACAGTTACAGAATTACTATTTATTAGACTATTATTTGCACTATTAATCATACCATTGTTAGCATTTACATAGTAAATATTGTTTGGGACAGTAATAACATCATTATTAATAGAAATACAATTACTAGTTAAACCATCGTTTACGTTATGTGATATACGATTTTCAAAATTTATATCTGAGCCATCCTTACCATTTGTAACACAAGTACTATTGTTATTAAACATATTACCATCATAGTAAGGTATGTTGGATATTACTGGGTTATTAGTTACATTTGCATTACCAGGATTACTCAAAATATTATTAGAAGTTACATAAGAATTAAATGTAGATGGATTATTACCTTGACTATTGCTTATCTTTTCTATTAAATTATCATCTATATCAGTAGAGTTATTACTAGAAATTCTAGTTTGTTTACTTTTGTTTGCAGCAACAGCATTATTAACATTATTAGAAAGGATTGACCATTTCGTTTTATTTTTAGTATTTTTGGAAAATTTTTTAACAATTTTAATATTTTTTAATTTTTTAACAGTTTTAATATTAGCATTAACTGAATTCTGTTCTAAGTCTACATCACTATCAGATGAAACAGTCTTAGAGTCATGCAGAGTACAATTTGATATTAGGCAATATCCCAATTGAGAGCACTTACCTCTAATTTGTTGTGATACAATTGATGCCTTCTGGTAGAGGTGATTTTGGAAAGTCCAATGGGCATTTTGTTGATATTTCGGGTTGGATTTTTCCATTCCTTCCATTAACCGTTTTTGGGCAGAAGCAAACATTTCCAGCAGCTCACTGTGTTTTGACATTTCACGTAGCATGTTACATCTTCGGAGCTTGGTTATCGGAACACTTGGGTCTAGTGCCATGTAAGCCTCTAGGTTTGGCACTAGCCCTTTGATAGCACTATCACACGAATTTAGTTCCTCCATTGTTGAAACGCTGGATTTAACCGGGCTTACATTTTCACTAACACTGTTACCGGGACACATACTAACACAATATTCCATAGTGGTTTGCTGAATCGGAGCACACTCAGTGCTCCGCTCCAAAGGAGAGGGCACTGAGGTATCCATATGACAACCTTCAGCAAGATCCTGTGATGAAATCGAGGGTTCCGAGGAGGTGCAGGCAGAAGCCGGCGAAAGCAGAGAGGGACCCGAGAGGGGTCGACTGGGCAAGCCGCATTCCGCGGCCATCGGCTAAGAGAGCGATCAGCTGAGACCGGTTTAGGAGCGAATTGGAAACACGTCTTTAAACCTCGGCAGCTGGGCCAAAAGTCGAGGGGGGGAAAACTTGCATTGCACTGAAAGCCAAAACTATGTTGCCACCGCGAAGCAAAAATGAAGCACTTTCTTCACTGAACCCCAGACGGTTAAGGGGTTAATATAATTCAAGGTAAATTTTCCATTTCCGATATAATTTTGATCCAAAAAGCATCTGGACAATAACAATAATAGCGATTTAAGATCAAACTCTAAAATTAAAATATAAGTAAATTAGTGAATTTCGGAAATTTGTACCAAGTATCCCGAAGTAAAAAAAAGCAGATTTTTGAATATTTCAATATTCGGAACAACGTGCTTATGTGAATCATTTTATTCCACTTTAAAATTCGTGAAATGCAACACCAATCACTATTAACCAACGAGAATCTCAAGGTTGGTTGGTTGGGTTTTATGGCGCAAAATCCAAAAATAGACATGCTGCGCCAAGAATAAAGTTTTTGAAGAATATATTTTATTTTATTTATTTATTTATTTATTATTTTTTTGTCTATTTTTCTAAACCCAAGCAACATTAAAACTTTAAAACACAAAAATCAGTGTATATATATTATTATCCAATAAAAATATAAAAGGATTAAAATACAATAAAAATATAAAAGGAAAAAATAGAAAGTATATATAAATTTAAAATTTATATATATAACAGAAATATATGATGATGTAAATATAATATGATGTAAAAAACCTATTGCCCTCAAAAAAGCAAATAGGTTCCTGTGGGGTGATTCCCCAAGCAAATCACACAAAGTTAAAATATCATATTTAAAAATAGTAAACGATATTGGTTAAAATATGGATATGAAATAAAATATGATATACAGTGAATGGTTCATCACACGTTTCACGCCAAGGATATATTTCATTTAAAAACAAATGTCTATGTGTGAAACGTGTGTGTCCGATACGAAGGCGAGTTAATCTTACATCAGCACTTCGTATCGGTAAAACTGTTAATGAGATGATGTATGGAAATATGGCATGCAATTTATTATTGACCTGCATGTTCCATGACTCCTGGCAAATATAATAAATTAACATTTTAACATTTCTTCTCACGTCAGACAAAGGAACTAATGGCAGAGTTGGGCCGGATGCAGATTTTGCAGATACATCAGCCCTCTCATTACCATTAAGACCTACGTGACTTGGGATCCAACAGAATATAATATCGTACCAAAGCCAGCAAGGGAATCTAATGCTCAGAAAATTCTCGACACAACGTGATGACAATCAAAATTATTATTTCGCAAAGATTCTAAAACACTTAGGCTGTTGCTAAGAGTTTTATTTTCAAAAACTACAGCACAACCAATATGTCCTGCTGATTTTGATCCATCAGTGAAAAGTGGTGTATAGGTTATATACTGTCAGCGGTGTGATGAAAGAAGCTGCTGAAAGATTGTTGTGTCGGATTTTCTATTATAAGCAAAAGGATTGATAATTTTAATCTGTGGATCATACCAAGGTGGATGTAATAGAAGGTCCGTTTTGTCAAAACGGAGATCAAATAGGTCTGAATGTAATAAGCTAGACTTAGTCCGAGTGATTAAAGGTAGAAAGCTGTATGAACGTGCGTCATACAGCCTCATTAGTGCAGGAGTAGTAGTCATGGAACGTAATGTAAGATGAGGGTCAAACATAATTTTTGCACTCTTCAATTCCAACATCCGAAATTCACAGTTGTAAGGCAAAGCTTGTCCATGGTTGAAACGAATTGGTGTTCGCTCAGCATGACTCTTTGTCCTTAAAAACGAAGAGCTATAAAAGTCGTTGCTTGAGACCCTAGCAAAGGTTTCACCGAGGACGTTAACGATGTCCTTAGGAGAAGAGTGCACAGCAGCTCCGGATTTCAAACTAGGAATGGAAAATTCTCTATATATTCCATTGGCTGCTATCACTTTCCTCTACAACTGTTTACTGGATGTGGAAGAAGTAATTAAGGATACATCGCGAGACCAGGATTCCTTCTGACTTCGACGACGAGTTCTGCGAGCTAATGCTTTTGCTCTCTTAAAAGCGATAAGATTCTCCGTTGTGGGATATCTTCTGAATAGCCCCCATAGCTTCCTCTGTTTCTTATAGGTTTTTTGACATTCTTCATTCCACCGAGGTTTGAAATGCCTGTGTGGTATAGGGGAACTCTTAGGTATTGATGCATCAGCTGCATTAATAATTGCTGCGGTGACTTTACATACGGCATCATCAATATCATCAATCGTAACCATTTCCTTATCAATAACTGCCAATTGTGTAAATAACATCCAATCTGGCCGAGTGTACATGTAAGGAGGTAGACATTGTCCTACACTACTACCTCCAGTCTGGGAGATGACGAGAGGAAAATGATCGCTGTTGTTCTGATCATTTCCTTCAATCAAACTTAACAATGGCAGAAGAGATGGTGAACAAATGGCCAGATCGAGAGAATGAAAAGCTCATGTGGGTACATGGAAATTTTCTCGTCGGTATTAAGGAGCCAGAGACTGTTGTCTGAAATAAACCGCTCTATTTGCCGACTGCGAAAATTTGTGTTATCACTTCCCCACAAAGAACTATGGAAGTTAAAGTCACCTAACAACAGAAATGGTGTTGGCAGCTGATCTATTAGTGCATCGAATTCCTCGTGGCAGATGACATCATGTGGTGGCAAATACAAACTACAGACTTTCAACAAGCACACTGTATGAATTCGTACAGCTACGGCCTGTAGAGTTGTATTCAAAGGTTGAGCAGTGCTGGGGAAAGTGTTAGATGTTAATATACAAATACCTCCAGACACTGCATCATCGTCACCACAGTCTTTTCTAAAGCTTTTAAAGCCACGCGTGGTGAAGTTATTGCTGGACTTCAGGAATGTTTCCTGAAGTGCAACACATGCGGGGTTGTAGGCTGAAATTATAGACTTGATGTCATCTTGATGAGAACGCATACCATGGCAGTTCCAAGAAACAAAGGAAGTTATTATTTAGTTTGAAAATCACCCCTTCCCGGAGCTGGAAAGCGTGTCATCTGACATCTCTTCTAACGATAAGTCCACGTCTGAGGGATGTAAGGAAACAGTGTCAGCCTCCAGGGATAAGGATTTACGGGTGGATTTGGAAGGTTTATATGCACCCTACTTAGAAGATTTTAATTTTAAAGCCTTCATGGTTTTTGATTTAACATTAGGAGCTCTTCTATATGATGATGATCGTGATTTTGACTTTGATTCAGATTTTGTGGGTAATTTTTGTAATGGAAGTGTTAAGTAATCAGTTTGTGTGCTGCAGGAGACGGTAATTTTTTAGCAGCTGCTGCATAACTAACACGTTGTTGAGGAGTTCGAGATTGAACTTGGCGTCTCGCCTCAGGATACGAACATTTGTTTTTTACTTTTATGGTTGTGATCTCTTTTTCTAATAACCAAGTTGTACAAATTCGAGAATAGGAGGGATGGGCACCTTTGTAGTTGACACACCTCTCCTTTGCAATGCAGTTAGCACTTTCATGGCCAACTTCTGTGCAGCGTGCGCAGGTTAGTTTGCCTCTGCATGCCGTCTTCGAATGTCCAAAGCGTTGGCAATTTAGACAAAGGAGGGGATTAGGAATATATGGCCGTATGGGTAAGTTCATATAAGCCACTTTTATTGATTGCGAAAGGTCTGGTGTTGCGAATGTTAGAATGAGGTGGTTTGTGGATATTAGCTTTCCATCCCGTCTGACGTTTAAACGCTTAACAGCGCAGATCTTTCGATCCTTTACATTTTCATGGATATCCTCCGTCGGCGTATTTCGCCGAGCTAACAGCCGAATGGTTAGCGCTCTTGCCTTCGGTTCAACAGTTCGTGGGTTCGAATCCCACCTTGGGCATAAATGTTTGTAGTGGTTCGGAATCCACTTTAAGCCGTAAGTGGCGGTCTAATTAGCCAAAAATTGTGCAAAAAAGACCGTTGAGCGACAAACAAACCAACCGACAACCGTCGGCGTATTCAACAGATCCCCAGCGGAGATCACTCCACAAGAAAAATTCAAATTTCTGTGAGGGGATACAGTCACCTAAAGGTGTGCAAGCAAAGGCATATTACAAATTGCAGCTGCAATGGTGCTTGACACTACCTCCACCAATAAATATCCTGAGCGCAATTTCCTTATACTCTTCACTTCACCTACAATTCTCGATATTCCTTTATGGATAAAAAAGGAGATACGTTTTCAAAATTATCATCTTTCCTTTTAATTATAAACAATTTGGCGTTTATATCACACAATAGTTGCTCCCGAGGGAGAAAAGCAAAATTTACATTCTCCATTATAAAGAATATAAAATTTCGGGACCTGACCGCACTTCCCACCATTGAGTCCAACAAAGTTATGCAGACTAGTTGCACCAGTGCTAGCCAAGTCTTATACGCTCAGAGTACATCCCTGAAGTGGCCTCCACCCATAACGAGTCACGCACTAGATGTACCGATCGCTTGATCCATAAAGCCGATTGATGTGCCGAGTACCCCAACACACTTCCAGTTTACCTGAAGCAGAAGCCAAAGTAATGTGTTGGTTTCTGGGGGCCTCAATCACCAGGACCCTCCTATCCAAGGACACGGCAAACACGTGGGTGATTTAGTCCCCAAAAGGAGCTAATAGCAACAGAGTAGCAAAAGTAACTCAAGGGGAGCTCTCAAACTCTCACAAGGCAATCACAACGTGGGATAAGAGGAAGAAAAAGCAGAAGAGTTGAGGAGAGAGGAAATGAAAGAAGAGGGCAGATCACTGGGGTACCTCGGGATTGTGACACCCGTGTTTACCTAAAGAAGGTAAACCCCCTGAGGGTAACCAGAATCTTAAAGAATTACTGAGTATTATTAATATTTAAATTCAATATACGTATTTTGTGTTTTTATTTATATGTTTCCAATAAATATAATTTCTGTAAAAAATATTTAATCCTTTTTTGCATTCCTTTAATATACGTATTTAATTGTGACTCGCGAAAAAATTCAAATTTTGAAAAATGACTCAGACTATCAATGAGTTTGGCCAAACCTGCCATATGCTTTACCATGAGGAAAATGTCTTAGAATAAAATTATCAATGGAGTCATTTCAGCACCAGATGGCGATTCTACACTTGTCATGTGATAAATAAGCTTATGTCCCGTTTAGATGACCAACCTTAACGCGAAACCCACTGAAGGGATGAAAGACTTTTGCAACCCGTGGAATAATATATATATATATATATATATATATATATATATATATATATATATATATATATATATATATATATACTATATATATATATATATAATATATATATATATATATATATATATAATATATATATATATATATATATATATATATATATATATATATATATATAATATATATATATATATATATATATATATAATATATATATATATATATATATATATATATAGAAGAAAATATATATATATATATATATATATATATATATATATATATATATATATATATATATATATATATATATATATATATATATATATATATATATATATATATATATATATATATATATATATATATATATATATATATATATGATCACCTTACTAATTGGCTTCTACATTTCCCTGCCTTGTGAGGTTGGAAAATGAAGTACTAAATATTCGTTCATTACGAATATACATCACACACAGGAAAACATGATAACTACATGATAAATCAATTTTACATTTGTAGCGTACGACTTATCAAAAAATTGACTTAGATTAAATATTGTAAAATATTTTTCAAGCAAATATATTTTTTCTTGTATCCAATATTAAAAGTGAAAATATTCATTACTAATCTAACATGAAATTCTTTGTTAATGAGTAATATATTATTCATGAATACTTTAGATGCATTATCATGCATGAAATATGATATCAAAATAAAATTAATCATTTTATCTTATGTTCAAAAGTATTTTGGATTTGTACAGTAATTCATGTCAAATAAGAAATGAGATAATTTTAAGCAAATATGACACACAATATGGTTAAAGATGAAATAATCTAAATCTAAAATGACGATACAAGAACTTATTCACTGCAGTAATAGATAAAAAACGATAGATGTGTGCCAGTAGAATTGTTTTAAATTACCTGGTTTCACATCACCTCTTGTGGGGATATTAGGCTGTTAATATGACAAACAGTTTCAATCTAAACGATTCTGGAGCAATGAATACCTTCAAACTATCCCAGTGTTTATGTGATTAGATGGAAATCTCTTCCCCTTTTTTGTTTCATTCTTTCTCCGATACTGTAACCTCTCTTTTCTTCTACATTTTATTTCTGTTTCACTTTCTTGTATGTGTCCCTCCTTCTGCGTTACCACTTTTATTTGTTTCACTTTTCAGTGTGAAATATCGCCCAATTACATTCTTACACGTATGTTTGAAGGACGAAAATCTGAAGTAAATAAGGAAATGTTCAAGTTATCTCTATATATATTTCTTTTTTCTATACTTAAATTAAAATGCTTCAATTTTTTCGACGGTAAATACTTCTTTTAGGGACGCTGATTTAGAATCAATAACATATTTAGTGATAAAATTCATAAAATATTTAATTTTAAATCTTGTACATTCTTGTATGTACAGATCAAATATCCGAATAAATACCGACTTCTGAATAATTCATGCTTTCAATTAGACTGTGAGCGAATAAAAAGTTTAATTTTTATTGCTGGTGAGAAATTTTAATCTTAGGTACTAAAATTCACACACACACACACACACACACACACACACACACACACACACACACACACCACACACACACACACACACACACACACACACACACACACACACACACACACACACACACACACACACACGCACGCACACACACACACACAAGAAACAATGATGATGCTTTCCTTGCCAAGGTGCAATGAATTAGGAAAAAAGAAGATTAAATAAGGAAAAAAGGCGAAAGATTAAAATCTCTTTAAATTTTCAACCAATTAAATACTTTTAAAATATGTCTGGTATTCGATTATTTAGTCATTGCGAAATAAAATTTATAAAGTTTTAATGATAAGAAAGCATATAATCTTACATGTGCGGTTTTCTTAGATGCTAATGTTTTTCCATGTTTCAAGAAAGAAAAATCCATATTATATACTGGGATATCTATCCTTAGCAAAAGCAAACAATTTATTTCTGATAGACATTGATATCTTTGAATATGTTACAACAAAATGATGACAGGCAAAATTTACTTTCCAATTAACCACACAAACTTCTAAATTTGAATAAAATTATTTTTAATTCACTAGAATAGGTGAGTTAATAACCCAATGAGTTAATTTGCCAAATCTTTCTTTATATTGACTGTTCACAAAGCGCAGAATAGCAAAGAAATCTATTCTAAGCTATTTGGATATCTATATTCGCACAGTTATTTTTATTTCTCATTCATTATATGAACTGCATAATGTACCTCACTGAAAATCATCCCGGAGGAATCCTGCGCTTCAGTCTAGAAGGATGTCGGAAAAGAAACATACTCTTCTGCACACATATGGGCTTGGAGTTAAGATCTTCTATTTTTAGAAAGCTCTCAAAAGAATGCTTTCAGTCATTGTATGTAGACAAGAAAATAATTTTAAAGTCACTTTTAAATGGCATAAGAGGAAACTGAATATTAATAGAGTGTTTAATTTCTTAATTTAGAAATTAGAAATGAAAATTGCTAGCATAATATAGCTTTCAAACAAGACTGCGGTTATGTGAAGCATCTTATTTTCATTCATTAAGCACACACCCGTATGTCCACCCATGATTCGTTAAGCATTACATTGCCTCAAGCGTTGCTTCACAAAAAAAAGATGATTAATCTTGTTAAAAAAATAAAAATATTTTTCTTTTTCCCATTTATCACAGACATAGTTCCATGGTATGTAAAAGTGTTTCTCAGTGTTTTTTTAGGCTTAATACTTCACTCATAAAAAGTTTGCCATGCAAAAACAGTCTAGATATGTTAAGTGTTCTGAAATTCGCTCTCTTGCTGTGGCATAGAGTTGAGAGTAAGTTTTCTATTTTTCCAATAATCTCATCATTTTGTGGCTTACCAGTGGAAAAATTACTATCTAAGGAGTACTATCCACGGTTCAATACACTCTACTATTGAGCACTGGGAGACGCAAATAATGTTTCTGCTTTCATTGTACACATTAATCGAGATGGGAGTTTTGGAGAATTTATGGTATTCTCCCTTGCAACACATGATTATGGCCCATTGTCGAAGAAATACCTATCTGAAAGGAAGAGACAAGGGGGTACTAGTTCTTTAGTTCGAATTTAAAAGCCATTCTGACAATTTCATGGAACCAGTAATGCAGCAAAACGTGCTCAATATATTCCACGTTGTCGTCACAAGCACAAAGCCTACTAAACAAGATATCACAATGAGATCAATAACTTCTAAAATTCCTATGGATAGTTAATATTTCCGACAGATTAAAATCCAGTGGGAGGTTTTTACTTTGCAGACACTTTTAAATTGTTGGGGGTAAACTTACATACATATACTTTAGAGAGAGATGAACATTTTTTAACATTATTTAAAAATTTTGTAAAAGGTAAATAGGTTTAAAAATTGTGAATTTTTAAAGTTATTTGTCTTTTACAAAATTTTGAAATTTGATCACTTGCACCAATGATATGGAATTTAACAATTTCATTTTATCTGCTTCATTTGATTGTCATGTGTTACCAAGAATCATTTGATCAATCTGACCAATGTCTGAACTTCTTTGCATGAGTCAATAAAAACAATGAGCTGAACACTGAGATTTTACTACAACACGTCATACTTTACGGGGCTCTCATATTAAGCTTATTAATTTCTGTTAAAGAGTCTATGAATGCTGATGCCGATCAAAACTATATAATTTGAACAAAAAGACTAAAAAACAATAATTCTATTTTAATTATGTTTAATTGCTATTTAAATTCACACACTATTTTTCTATGTAGTGAAAATTGTAATAAGATTATTAATTGCGATTTAAATTAATTTGCATTCAGTCAGTAAAATTATTTAATTTCTTAAATAAAATTTTTAAAAATCACTTTTTTCAATAAAAATTCTGAAAAACAAATAGACAATGAATTAAAAAGTTTAATTAATTTTGTTTCTATTTATTCAATGAATTTATCTATTAAAAAACCGTAGATATCTGTGACATTTAAATTTCAGATTTCAATAATTTTTCAGTTTTAAATTCTTTAAATGTTCATTAAATAAAATAATTTTTTTATATTAAGAAATATGTTTCTGATATACTATTACAAAGAATAAAATTCCCCCAAAATTTATGAATTCAGTTTCTTACAAAGTAAATTTTTAAGATTAAAATCGCAATAGGGAAATATTTTTCATGTAAAATATTGCACTCTTGCAATACAATAAATTTTTAAGGAGCTAATTTCTAAAAATTAAATCATTTTGTATGATTTTATGAATACTCTACGCAAAAATAATACTATAAAATTTATGAACTATATATCTGTTTTTGTATTGATAGCAAGCATTAAATATGTAGCATTCGAACGAAAAAATATCAAAAATACAAAACTTTTATATTTTTTTAAGGATTGGACATTTTTTCTGTGAGTTATTAAAAATTGCTCGAGAAATGAAACTGCCCATTTTTTTATCACAATTTTTGACAAGTAAGCACATGTTTATGTGGAGCACGATTAGCTCTCAATTGTTTTCGCATAATGAGTACGTATTAACGTAGCAAAATAACCAAAAATGTTTATTCATGTTAATCTTAAATGTGAAGCGATAATGCCCCCTTGATCTCTGATAAAGTTCATTAACGCCACAGTATTTTATACGAATTTTAACAAGGAAGAAATTTATTGAAAGTATTTGGTGAAGGTACAGTTTCTGATAGAACACACAGAAGATGTTTCGAAAAATTTGAAACAGGTGATTTTGACCTTTCTGATAACCATATTCTGGGATGCTATCTTTCATGAACTACGATGTTGTTAAAATCATGTTAGAGTAAGTTCCTTTTCAGATAAAATCGGAGATCTTAGAAAAGCATAATTCAGCTCAGAAAAAAACATTTCTGACCATATTCTTTAGATATAATTGGTGTGGAAATATTCAATAGATGGGTGTCACAAAAGTAGGAGAATGTGAATAATTGAATCGTCATATGTAAATTTCTACTTGCTCGTAGCTAAATCGAACCCTTCTAGAACTGGGTGATAACTGGGTATGAAAAGTGGATTACCTATGAAAACAACATAAGGAAACAGGCATATTGTGAACCCTAAAAAACAGTCATTTCACTTCTAAATCACATTTGACTCTGCTTGAGAGAATACTGTATGTATATTGGGACATTTTTGAGGATTAATACACAATGAATTTTTAAAACTGAAAGTAAAACTCAATTCGGAAAAGGATGGTCAGCAACTGGGTTATTTAAAGACATACATAGTGGGAAAAGTGAGCCGCAGATTGTACTTTAATGTTAATGGGCTTAGAATACTCGCCTATCTCGTAATTTTGAACAACAGTCAGGTGACGAGATCACACATGAGCTGGCCCCCTTATCTCGACTTCACATTACACCAGCAGAAGGAACTTTGATATTGTTGCTGCTGCACCAGCATGCTTCCCTGAACCTAGCTCCGAGTAAGGCTCTACGAGTTAGATAAAAGCAGCCGAGTGGAGTATTCGTAATTTTGAAGCAGAGACTAAGCAGAAGACTTGGCTTACCACACCAGATGTGTCATTTCACTTAAATGACATTGAGACTAGGACATATTTAACGTGCCTCGGATTTTGGAAGTCACAGATGAACGTGGACACATCCCCGACGCATGGAGCTCCAGCAACCTAGGGGCGGAGAGTGTGTTCCCAATCACTGTCCGCAACAAATGATGCTTCACTTTGCTGGTCTTAAAGGGAAGCAACATGAAGCCACTAGAGGCTCTATAATTTAAAGACATAAGCCCAAGAAATAGGACGAGAACAGAGTTCTCTAAACATTGTTGAACTATTCTGGGAAATACTAAGAATACGCATCCACATTATTCCTCTGACAATCTCTAGCTTGTGTTCTTACATAAATTTTTTGAATGGAAAAAAACTCCAAATGAAAAAGATATCAACCAATCACTCGTTTGATTTTTCGCATAGAAGGTGAAACATTTTTCAAAAATGGGATATAAAAACTATCCTCACGCTGGTAAGCAATTAATAACAGTGGTAATTATATTACTAAAAAACGTTTATTGACGTCAAGAAAAATTTGTATTTTCTTTTATTCCGAAAACAGACAGAACTTTCCGATAGGCTTTATATTAAAATTTTGCGATTCTTCCCACTATTGCTTCATTCACTAATGTTTTAAAAAAGAAATTATATTCTGTGAATGGTAGAGTAATTTCTGTATTCCAAATTTAATCCTATGTGTATATGGGGGACATTTAGGAACATTTATTGATCGCACATGATTCTTCCCCAAACTCTAATGGAGGTTAAAAGAATATGATTGATCACTAAAACATATGAACAAAAAACATATGGTTAGTAATACTAATCCAATTCACTACTTTAAACATCAAAGCAACTTTAAGTTACTTAATGTTGCTAAGCTACACGAAGTATAGCAATGATTCTCATCATAGGGTAATAACATTCACTATTAATGCTTAAATTATATTAATTTTTAAAACCAAAGTTACATAAAAAAATTTATGTTTTTGTTAATATTACAAACACGTGCCTTTTTGATAGGCTGTGCGGAAGTGAATTTTTCCAGATAAAAAGCTGTTTAAATTCTGAAAGAAATGATAGTCAGTGGATGAAAGGTCTGGGGAGTACAATGGGTGACTAAGACTTTCCAACTTCAACTCTTGTAGCTTTGACACCGTCATTGGTGTGGCATGTAGTCGAGCGTTGTCATGCAGGAGAATTGCAGTCATCTGATTAACTAATTTTGGCTGTTTAATCACAAGATTTCTCATCGCCTCGTCTAATAACAGTACACATCCGCCATGATGGACTGGTCAGGTTCCGTAAAGTTGTGGTGAATGACACCTCAGCCAGACCACGAAATAATGACCATCAGCCTTTTCTGGCGGATGTCTCGTTATGGATAGTGTCTTTTTTTGGTTCATCTTTGTCTAGCTATTGCGATGAACGCATACGATTATCGCACATGGTTTATTGATATTAATTACTGCCTGCCATGCTGTGGTTCTGAGGTAGAACTCATACTTCATCAACACACGATTTTCGCTCATTTTCAGTCTCACATAATCACCCATGCAAAGGAAATTGCAATTTTTTTTAAGCTGAAATATGCTTTAAAAAGAAGTAGATATGTACTTTGATGATGACAGATGTAGAAAAGAAAAACAATAATTTTGTAAGAAAACTCTTAGGGGAATTTTTCAGTGAATAACATTCAAAAGCTAATGATTGCCCTTATTTTATTATAAAAAATAAATATTTCGTGAAAAACCCTATTATTGTATAACGGTACGTGACATATTACTTGCATATAAAAAATTTCCATACATCTTAAGAAATTTCTCGTCTGTATCAAAACAGTTGGTTGCATTTAGTATAAAATGTACATTTAAAGCTAATATTATTCATTTTATCACAAAAATTCAATTTCAAGACAAAAATGTCTTTTTATATATTACTCTTAGTGACACAATATACTTGTGATTCGCGCGAACATTAAGTTCAAGTGATTCCTCCATATCCTGAGAAATTTCGTTTTTATGGGAAAATGCATTGGACCATTTAGATTTGAATAATATTCTACAGATAGTGATTATATTTATTTATTATAAAAATTAAATACTTCGAGAAATACCTCATTGCAGCTACTATGGCAAATGTGAAAAGTTATTTCCATTCTGTGTGATAAATCAATTAAAAATTTTTTTATATAACCTTAATATGTTGTTTATATACAATGCTTCAAAGAATAATTTCATTCATTTTTCTGTTAATAAAGCTTAATTGAAATCAGTTTCTTAAACGAAATGTTCGATAACGAATTATTCACCGTTATTAACATTTTATTAATGAAATTTTACTTTCAAATGTCTTTAACCCATATATTGAAATTTGAAATGTAAACAAAGCTTAATAAAGCATATAAGTATGCATTTTATAATTATAGAAAAGTCAATATCATTTTAATATCAAATAATTGCCAATAATGAGTATTTGAAACTTATAAACTGATTTATTTTCAAAGATTTTATATTAAATACAGTAATTGTACAGTCATGAGAAAATCTGTTATATAGCTTTCAAACATAAAACAATACTTGATACAGATTAAAAAGAATTATAGTATATAAATATAACTTTTATAACTAAAAAATATCGCTATCAAATTTTTTTATGATTTGCTAAATATAAACACACATGGAAAAAGTTTCTTTACGTTAAATTACTAATTTAAAATACGAGAAAAATTTCATAAGCTATTTAAATTTTGTAGTAAATCCTTCCTTAAGCGTTAAATTAGAAATAGAAACTTTATGATAGCGAATACTTTGAGTTTGCAAAATGTAAACAAAACTTAAAAAACTTATTTTTACCATAATTCCTAAACGGGCGATAAAACGAACGAAAAATTTTCAAAGTAAAAGGTTATTGAATAAAATCTAATTTAAAACACTTTGAAACACATAAAAAGAATTTATATTAGTAAATGCAAGTTTTCGATATTTCGTGTGGACTTATAAGAAAAATCGACTTTCCCTAAATAAGAAAAACTTTCCCTAAATAAGAAAAATCTAGTTGAAAATTTCAAAGTCCACGCTCCGGTGGGGCTACCGTAACCCGCACGCCTAGTTTGATTCCATTTTCCGTCGATTTTAAAGCGATTTTATAGAGTTTGCAAAATGTAAACAAAACTTAAAAAACCATATTTTTACCATATTTCTAAAACGGGTGATCTAACCAATGGAAAAGTTTCAAAGTAAAAGGCAATTGAATAAAATCATATTTCCATCACGTTTGACCCCTTAAAAACAATTTATTTTAGTAAATGGAAGTTTTCAATATTTCGTATGGACTTGGTCTTTACGAATACGAAAGATCAAGGAGAAATTTTCAAAGTCTTCACTTCGGTGGGACTACCGTAACCCGCAAACCTAGTTTGATTCCATTTTTCGTCAATTTTAAAGCGATTTTATCGAGTTTCAAAAATGTAAACTAAACATAAAAAACCTTATTTTCAAGTTTTTAGACGCTGATGCCACAGTCCGACTCGCTCCGTTTACGCACTGCAAGTAGGCTGTGGGTGTACCCTAATCCGGTTATCCGGTGGCTGAATGTGAAGCAGATCGGCTCTTGTACACAGAACATAGCTCGCGGATTTCCACAAATTTCTAATTGATCGCGTGTGCTAGTGGACTTTGTCATTTTTCAATATCCGTTTGATCTCGGGTACTATTATTTTTTCTTCGTTCATTGATCTTGTGTGCTTGTGGACTTAGAAATTTTGAGATCGAATTCCTTATTTCAGAGACTGGATTCACGCTTCGGTGGGGTTACCGTAAGCTGCACGCATAGGTTGATTCTATTTTACGTCGACGAAAATTCCGTCCGGTGGTATTTTGCAGGCGGTAGGGTTATCTGTGAGGATGTGCCTTTTTCTTCTCTCGCCATCTATTTCGCGAAGCTTCTGACGAAGTGGCTATAGTCCGCCGCCTTATATGAGGGGCAGTGTGGTCTTGAAGAGACTCGAGAAGTGTGAGTGGTGGCTGACCTCTTGCACAAAAGTCTCGGGGAAACGCTGCAGGTGCATCCGTCGAGCTCCTCGGCGTGTTCGTTCCTATTAGCGTCTTGTCTTCTGATCACGTCACGACCGATCTATCCCACATATAGACGGCGGCTGTCCGATCAGAGGCGGTCCGGATAAGTTACTTCTGGCCCGGCAAAAAGTGAACACGGACGGTGTTACATCGTCCGTTTGTTCTAGCTGGCGTTCCACTCACGGGATGCGAAGCTATTCGAACGCATAGAGTCTAAGTACCTAATGGGTGTACATATTTCTCGGCTGACCGTTCCGAGAACCAAACTGGCTTCGCCAGCCCATTGGTGCTTTGACCCGGTGAGTCTCCTCGAGCTGCGAGTACCGGGGACTCCGGGCACGACGTTCACGAGTCGTGCCGGCTCGGGAGATTTTCCGTGAAGCTGACTATCCCCGACTATAATCTGCGAGTGTTCTCATCTCGTACTGAGTCCATGCGTAAGACATGATGTCTACACACGGACGTCTGGTCGCTATTCAGAAGCGGTCTCCTGACGAACGCAGTTGCCAGGACGCTGATGGCACAGTCCGACTCGCTCCGTTTACGCACTGCAAGTAGGCTATGGGTGTACCCGAATCCGGTTATCCGGTGGCTGAATGTGAAGCAGATCGGCTCTTGTACAGAGAACATAGCTCGCGGATTTCCACAAATTTTTTAATTGATCGCGTGTGCTAATGGACTTTGTCATTTTTCAATATCCGTTTGATCTCGGGTGCTATTATTTTTTCTTCGTTCATTGATCGCGTGTGCTAGTGGACTTAGAAATTTTGAGATCGATTTCCTGATTTCAGAGACTGGATTCACGCTTCGGTGGGGTTACCGTAAGCTGCACGCATAGGTTGGTTCTATTTTACGTCGACGAAAATTCCGTCCGGTGGTATTTTGCAGGCGGAAGGGTTATCGGTGAGGATGCGCCTTTTTTCTTCTCTCGCCATCTATTTCGCGAAGCTTCTGACGAGGTGGCTATAGTCCGCCGCCTTATATGAGGGGCAGTGTGGTCTTGAAGAGACTCGAGAAGTGTGAGTGGTGGCTGACCTCTTGCACAAAAGTCTCGGGGAAACGCTGTAGGTGCGTCCGTCGAGCTCCTCGGCGTGTTCGTTCCTATTAGCGTCTCTTCTTCCGATCACGTAACGCCGATCTATCTCACATATAGACGGCGGCTGTCCGATCAGAGGCGGTCCGGATAAGTTACTTCTGGCCCGGCAAAAAGTGAACACGGACGGTGTTACATCGTCCGTTTGTTCTAGCTGGCGTTCCACTCACGGGATGCGAAGCTATTCGAACGCATAGAGTCTAAGTACCTAATGGGTGTACATATTTCTCGGCTGACCGTTCCGAGAACCAAACTGGCTTCGCCAGCCCATTGGTGCTTTGACCCGGTGAGTCTCCTCGAGCTGCGAGTACCGGGGACTCCGGGCACGACGTTCACGAGTCGTGCCGGCTCGGGAGATTTTCCGTGAAGCTGACTATCCCCGACTATAATCTGCGAGTGTTCTCATCTCGTACTGAGTCCATGCGTAAGACATGATGTCTACACACGGACGTCTGGTCGCTATTCAGAAGCGGTCTCCTGACGAACGCAGTTGCCAGGACGCTGATGGCACAGTCCGACTCGCTCCGTTTACGCACTGCAAGTAGGCTATGGGTGTACCCGAATCCGGTTATCCGGTGGCTGAATGTGAAGCAGATCGGCTCTTGTACAGAGAACATAGCTCGCGGATTTCCACAAATTTTTTAATTGATCGCGTGTGCTAATGGACTTTGTCATTTTTCAATATCCGTTTGATCTCGGGTGCTATTATTTTTTTCTTCGTTCATTGATCGCGTGTGCTAGTGGACTTAGAAATTTTGAGATCGATTTCCTGATTTCAGAGACTGGATTCACGCTTCGGTGGGGTTACCGTAAGCTGCACGCATAGGTTGGTTCTATTTTACGTCGACGAAAATTCCGTCCGGTGGTATTTTGCAGGCGGAAGGGTTATCGGTGAGGATGCGCCTTTTTTCTTCTCTCGCCATCTATTTCGCGAAGCTTCTGACGAGGTGGCTATAGTCCGCCGCCTTATATGAGGGGCAGTGTGGTCTTGAAGAGACTCGAGAAGTGTGAGTGGTGGCTGACCTCTTGCACAAAAGTCTCGGGGAAACGCTGTAGGTGCGTCCGTCGAGCTCCTCGGCGTGTTCGTTCCTATTAGCGTCTCTTCTTCCGATCACGTAACGCCGATCTATCTCACATATAGACGGCGGCTGTCCGATCAGAGGCGGTCCGGATAAGTTACTTCTGGCCCGGCAAAAAGTGAACACGGACGGTGTTACATCGTCCGTTTGTTCTAGCTGGCGTTCCACTCACGGGATGCGAAGCTATTCGAACGCATAGAGTCTAAGTACCTAATGGGTGTACATATTTCTCGGCTGACCGTTCCGAGAACCAAACTGGCTTCGCCAGCCCATTGGTGCTTTGACCCGGTGAGTCTCCTCGAGCTGCGAGTACCGGGGACTCCGGGCACGACGTTCACGAGTCGTGCCGGCTCGGGAGATTTTCCGTGAAGCTGACTATCCCCGACTATAATCTGCGAGTGTTCTCATCTCGTACTGAGTCCATGCGTAAGACATGATGTCTACACACGGACGTCTGGTCGCTATTCAGAAGCGGTCTCCTGACGAACGCAGTTGCCAGGACGCTGATGGCACAGTCCGACTCGCTCCGTTTACGCACTGCAAGTAGGCTATGGGTGTACCCGAATCCGGTTATCCGGTGGCTGAATGTGAAGCAGATCGGCTCTTGTACAGAGAACATAGCTCGCGGATTTCCACAAATTTTTTAATTGATCGCGTGTGCTAATGGACTTTGTCATTTTTCAATATCCGTTTGATCTCGGGTGCTATTATTTTTTTCTTCGTTCATTGATCGCGTGTGCTAGTGGACTTAGAAATTTTGAGATCGATTTCCTGATTTCAGAGACTGGATTCACGCTTCGGTGGGGTTACCGTAAGCTGCACGCATAGGTTGGTTCTATTTTACGTCGACGAAAATTCCGTCCGGTGGTATTTTGCAGGCGGAAGGGTTATCGGTGAGGATGCGCCTTTTTTCTTCTCTCGCCATCTATTTCGCGAAGCTTCTGACGAGGTGGCTATAGTCCGCCGCCTTATATGAGGGGCAGTGTGGTCTTGAAGAGACTCGAGAAGTGTGAGTGGTGGCTGACCTCTTGCACAAAAGTCTCGGGGAAACGCTGTAGGTGCGTCCGTCGAGCTCCTCGGCGTGTTCGTTCCTATTAGCGTCTCTTCTTCCGATCACGTAACGCCGATCTATCTCACATATAGACGGCGGCTGTCCGATCAGAGGCGGTCCGGATAAGTTACTTCTGGCCCGGCAAAAAGTGAACACGGACGGTGTTACATCGTCCGTTTGTTCTAGCTGGCGTTCCACTCACGGGATGCGAAGCTATTCGAACGCATTGAGTCTAAGTACCTAATGGGTGTACATATTTCTCGGCTGACCGTTCCGAGAACCAAACTGGCTTCGCCAGCCCATTGGTGCTTTGACCCGGTGAGTCTCCTCGAGCTGCGAGTACCGGGGACTCCGGGCACGACGTTCACGAGTCGTGCCGGCTCGGGAGATTTTCCGTGAAGCTGACTATCCCCGACTATAATCTGCGAGTGTTCTCATCTCGTACTGAGTCCATGCGTAAGACATGATGTCTACACACGGACGTCTGGTCGCTATTCAGAAGCGGTCTCCTGACGAACGCAGTTGCCAGGACGCTGATGGCACAGTCCGACTCGCTCCGTTTACGCACTGCAAGTAGGCTATGGGTGTACCCGAATCCGGTTATCCGGTGGCTGAATGTGAAGCAGATCGGCTCTTGTACAGAGAACATAGCTCGCGGATTTCCACAAATTTTTTAATTGATCGCGTGTGCTAATGGACTTTGTCATTTTTCAATATCCGTTTGATCTCGGGTGCTATTATTTTTTCTTCGTTCATTGATCGCGTGTGCTAGTGGACTTAGAAATTTTGAGATCGATTTCCTGATTTCAGAGACTGGATTCACGCTTCGGTGGGGTTACCGTAAGCTGCACGCATAGGTTGGTTCTATTTTACGTCGACGAAAATTCCGTCCGGTGGTATTTTGCAGGCGGAAGGGTTATCGGTGAGGATGCGCCTTTTTTCTTCTCTCGCCATCTATTTCGCGAAGCTTCTGACGAGGTGGCTATAGTCCGCCGCATTATATGAGGGGCAGTGTGGTCTTGAAGAGACTCGAGAAGTGTGAGTGGTGGCTGACCTCTTGCACAAAAGTCTCGGGGAAACGCTGTAGGTGCGTCCGTCGAGCTCCTCGGCGTGTTCGTTCCTATTAGCGTCTCTTCTTCCGATCACGTAACGCCGATCTATCTCACATATAGACGGCGGCTGTCCGATCAGAGGCGGTCCGGATGAGTTACTTCTGGCCCGGCAAAAAGTGAACACGGACGGTGTTACATCGTCCGTTTGTTCTAGCTGGCGTTCCACTCACGGGATGCGAAGCTATTCGAACGCATAGAGTCTAAGTACCTAATGGGTGTACATATTTCTCGGCTGACCGTTCCGAGAACCAAACTGGCTTCGCCAGCCCATTGGTGCTTTGACCCGGTGAGTCTCCTCGAGCTGCGAGTACCGGGGACTCCGGGCACGACGTTCACGAGTCGTGCCGGCTCGGGAGATTTTCCGTGAAGCTGACTATCCCCGACTATAATCTGCGAGTGTTCTCATCTCGTACTGAGTCCATGCGTAAGACATGATGTCTACACACGGACGTCTGGTCGCTATTCAGAAGCGGTCTCCTGACGAACGCAGTTGCCAGGACGCTGATGGCACAGTCCGACTCGCTCCGTTTACGCACTGCAAGTAGGCTATCGGTGTACCCGAATCCGGTTATCCGGTGGCTGAATGTGAAGCAGATCGGCTCTTGTACAGAGAACATAGCTCGCGGATTTCCACAAATTTTTTAATTGATCGCGTGTGCTAATGGACTTTGTCATTTTTCAATATCCGTTTGATCTCGGGTGCTATTATTTTTTTCTTCGTTCATTGATCGCGTGTGCTAGTGGACTTAGAAATTTTGAGATCGATTTCCTGATTTCAGAGACTGGATTCACGCTTCGGTGGGGTTACCGTAAGCTGCACGCATAGGTGGGTTCTATTTTAAGTCGACGAAAATTCCGTCCGGTGGTATTTTGCAGGCGGAAGGGTTATCGGTGAGGATGCGCCTTTTTTCTTCTCTCGCCATCTATTTCGCGAAGCTTCTGACGAGGTGGCTATAGTCCGCCGCATTATATGAGGGGCAGTGTGGTCTTGAAGAGACTCGAGAAGTGTGAGTGGTGGCTGACCTCTTGCACAAAAGTCTCGGGGAAACGCTGTAGGTGCGTCCGTCGAGCTCCTCGGCGTGTTCGTTCCTATTAGCGTCTCTTCTTCCGATCACGTAACGCCGATCTATCTCACATATAGACGGCGGCTGTCCGATCAGAGGCGGTCCGGATGAGTTACTTCTGGCCCGGCAAAAAGTGAACACGGACGGTGTTACATCGTCCGTTTGTTCTAGCTGGCGTTCCACTCACGGGATGCGAAGCTATTCGAACGCATAGAGTCTAAGTACCTAATGGGTGTACATATTTCTCGGCTGACCGTTCCGAGAACCAAACTGGCTTCGCCAGCCCATTGGTGCTTTGACCCGGTGAGTCTCCTCGAGCTGCGAGTACCGGGGACTCCGGGCACGACGTTCACGAGTCGTGCCGGCTCGGGAGATTTTCCGTGAAGCTGACTATCCCCGACTATAATCTGCGAGTGTTCTCATCTCGTACTGAGTCCATGCGTAAGACATGATGTCTACACACGGACGTCTGGTCGCTATTCAGAAGCGGTCTCCTGACGAACGCAGTTGCCAGGACGCTGATGGCACAGTCCGACTCGCTCCGTTTACGCACTGCAAGTGGGCTATCGGTGTACCCGAATCCGGTTATCCGGTGGCTGAATGTGAAGCAGATCGGCTCTTGTACAGAGAACATAGCTCGCGGATTTCCACAAATTTTTTAATTGATCGCGTGTGCTAATGGACTTTGTCATTTTTCAATATCCGTTTGATCTCGGGTGCTATTATTTTTTTCTTCGTTCATTGATCGCGTGTGCTAGTGGACTTAGAAATTTTGAGATCGATTTCCTGATTTCAGAGACTGGATTCACGCTTCGGTGGGGTTACCGTAAGCTGCACGCATAGGTGGGTTCTATTTTAAGTCGACGAAAATTCCGTCCGGTGGTATTTTGCAGGCGGAAGGGTTATCGGTGAGGATGCGCCTTTTTTCTTCTCTCGCCATCTATTTCGCGAAGCTTCTGACGAGGTGGCTATAGTCCGCCGCATTATATGAGGGGCAGTGTGGTCTTGAAGAGACTCGAGAAGTGTGAGTGGTGGCTGACCTGTTGCACAAAAGTCTCGGGGAAACGCTGTAGGTGCGTCCGTCGAGCTCCTCGGCGTGTTCGTTCCTATTAGCGTCTCTTCTTCCGATCACGTAACGCCGATCTATCTCACATATAGACGGCGGCTGTCCGATCAGAAGCGGTCCGGATGAGTTACTTCTGGCCCGGCAAAAAGTGAACACGGACGGTGTTACATCGTCCGTTTGTTCTAGCTGGCGTTCCACTCACGGGATGCGAAGCTATTCGAACGCATAGAGTCTAAGTACCTAATGGGTGTACATATTTCTCGGCTGACCGTTCCGAGAACCAAACTGGCTTCGCCAGCCCATTGGTGCTTTGACCCGGTGAGTCTCCTCGAGCTGCGAGTACCGGGGACTCCGGGCACGACGTTCACGAGTCGTGCCGGCTCGGGAGATTTTCCGTGAAGCTGACTATCCCCGACTATAATCTGCGAGTGTTCTCATCTCGTACTGAGTCCATGCGTAAGACATGATGTCTACACACGGACGTCTGGTCGCTATTCAGAAGCGGTCTCCTGACGAACGCAGTTGCCAGGACGCTGATGGCACAGTCCGACTCGCTCCGTTTACGCACTGCAAGTGGGCTATCGGTGTACCCGAATCCGGTTATCCGGTGGCTGAATGTGAAGCAGATCGGCTCTTGTACAGAGAACATAGCTCGCGGATTTCCACAAATTTTTTAATTGATCGCGTGTGCTAATGGACTTTGTCATTTTTCAATATCCGTTTGATCTCGGGTGCTATTATTTTTTTCTTTGTTCATTGATCGCGTGTGCTAGTGGACTTAGAAATTTTGAGATCGATTTCCTGATTTCAGAGACTGGATTCACGCTTCGGTGGGGTTACCGTAAGCTGCACGCATAGGTGGGTTCTATTTTAAGTCGACGAAAATTCCGTCCGGTGGTATTTTGCAGGCGGAAGGGTTATCGGTGAGGATGCGCCTTTTTTCTTCTCTCGCCATCTATTTCGCGAAGCTTCTGACGAGGTGGCTATAGTCCGCCGCATTATATGAGGGGCAGTGTGGTCTTGAAGAGACTCGAGAATTGTGAGTGGTGGTTGACCTGTTGCACAAAAGTCTCGGGGAAACGCTGTAGGTGCGTCCGTCGAGCTCCTCGGCGTGTTCGTTCCTATTAGCGTCTCTTCTTCCGATCACGTAACGCCGATCTATCTCACATATAGACGGCGGCTGTCCGATCAGAAGCGGTCCGGATGAGTTACTTCTGGCCCGGCAAAAAGTGAACACGGACGGTGTTACATCGTCCGTTTGTTCTAGCTGGCGTTCCACTCACGGGATGCGAAGCTATTCGAACGCATAGAGTCTAAGTACCTAATGGGTGTACATATTTCTCGGCTGACCGTTCCGAGAACCAAACTGGCTTCGCCAGCCCATTGGTGCTTTGACCCGGTGAGTCTCCTCGAGCTGCGAGTACCGGGGACTCCGGGCACGACGTTCACGAGTCGTGCCGGCTCGGGAGATTTTCCGTGAAGATGACTATCCCCGACTATAATCTGCGAGTGTTCTCATCTCGTACTGAGTCCATGCGTAAGACATGATGTCTACACACGGACGTCTGGTCGCTATTCAGAAGCGGTCTCCTGACGAACGCAGTTGCCAGGACGCTGATGGCACAGTCCGACTCGCTCCGTTTACGCACTGCAAGTGGGCTATCGGTGTACCCGAATCCGGTTATCCGGTGGCTGAATGTGAAGCGCGCGAAATGGAATAAAATATCACAAATAAATTTCTCTATGAATCATATTTTTTTGAAAAATATTTTAATAATAAATGTAATTTATTTTATTCTGTTATACATAAATGGATTTAAAAATTAGGTTGTAAACTATATATTTTAAGATATAAAAATAAATATTTGTATGAATTTCATCTAAATCGACAGAAGCAATAATTCATTGGAATTCAGTCGCTAGTTAAGGAAGTTTTCACCAGCTAGAAATGAAAAAAAGAAAACTTCTCCAACTTTTGGTGATGGGTTTGGCGACAGATGTGAGATATGGCCTCATGTGAAAAGGAGAAAATATTAGAGCCATTGCATTAAAAGATGTCTCGTAGATCACGTTGACTACCGTACTCTCTCTTCTACAACTTTCTCTTTTTTTTACGTGAGTAGAAACGTTATTTTTCAGAAGTGAAATAGGAAACACCATTGCTGTACTCGGTTGAGTCAAAATAAAGATTATATATATATATATATATATATATATATATATATATATATATATATATATATATATATATATATATATATATATGTATTTATATATATATGTATATATATTTATATATATATATACAACAAACGATTTCTAAAAACATACATATTTTGTCCATTCTGTTACTAGAAATAATAAATGTTTAAATATTTAAGTTACAAGTATATATGATCCAAAATAACAAATTACTCGATTTTCAAAACCAAATACTGATAGATATAAATATAAAATTTTGCAATAAATAAATATTTTAATATTCTTATGTTTCATAAATGAAAAAACTAATGAGTTTGGAAAAAGAACTGGTTCAGTTTTTTGACAGAGTAGTATATAGTCAGATTTCCCTTTAACGAAAACTTTATCTCTACTAAAAGTGATGAATGTTACTTTCCTCATACGAGAGTGGTACCGCGTCTATTAGGTTGGAATCTGTGCTTAATGTTTTCTCAAGTAAGAATTATTTATATAAATAATGTTTGTAATTCACATATTTTTCTTATTTAAAATGCATCTAATTTAAGAATAAATAGTAAGCATTTGAATAAAAAAGTCCTAAATTTCGGAAATTTTGTTTCATTAAGATAGCAACCGTGCGTATCTATTAATTGAATCGTACGATTTTGAAAAATAGTTGTAGTTTCATATGATTACAAAAATTAGTGAATGAAATCCCAAGCTGTATAAATATGAGCAATTTCAACTTTTCAGGGTGGGTTAAAATGCATCCGACATTCATAAAATCTAAGTTAAGGTTGGAGTTCTTAGTCTACCTTTCCCCAAGGAGATAAACGAAGCTTTAATATGAAATCAATTCACATTTTTTCTCTGAAGAGCTTCAGACTGTGGGCAGTAAACAAAATAAAAAAACTGCTTTCTTAATTACCTTTCTTTTTTACAATGGCACAGTTGTATGTCTGATGATACCTTGAATGCAATATAAGTCTGAAAACATAAGAATAGTGTAAATGATTTGAAAAAAATTATGAAAATATTAAAGGAGTTCAAACTGAGGAACTAGTTGCAGAACTGCAAGTTAGGTTAAGTTCACTGCAGACGAAAAAAGAATTGCACATTCATCTAATAACGAATTTCAACGAAAGTGTTTGCTTGATTTTTTACGGATTTTATTTACACGGAGTTTATTGTTAATATCAAACTTTTTCTGCTGATTCAGAAGAATCTGATGACTCAATTTCATACGAACGCAGAAGAATATCAGAAATGATAAACTTATGACAGAGATTGTGTTGTCCGCTTGGCTGGAGCAACTGCTTATTGTGTCTACAAGGATATCAGAAACCCGTAAGTAGGAATTTTTTCACAGAATGCTATCTGCATTAGAGTTAATTTACAAAATTACTTTGTAAAGAATTTGGTATTATTTCTTTATCAAGTCATTTGCTTAATGTTTTTTATTTATTTTGATTTACATAACTTTTTTATTTAAATATCTTGTATAAAAATTCCATCTAAAGCCAATAACTTCCTGACTGAAAAAAAAATCAAAATTTGTAAAATTTTGATTCGTTTTATAATGTTAAGATAAATTATTTCAATAAAAAAAAGATATTAAGAAGAAATAGAAGAACCAAATTTCTAAGCAACAATTAGTGTAAAATAGATTTTACTTTTCGAATCTTTAGCTTTAATCTACCTACATATTTTTACATTTTTGCATACAATAAAAACTATTAAATACTCTTTTATGATAGAAATTTTTATCTTAGTAAAAAAATGTATTGGAATTAAATATAAAAACACTGTTTGCATCCATATGACATTTTTTATAATTTTCCATAATATTTGAGATTACAATAGAAATTTGATGCTGACCAATTTGTCTAGTGGTCAACATGCCTGACTTTGAGGAAGGAGATCCTGGGTTCGAATCCCGGTTCGGACATGGATGTACTTTCTCTCTCAATCTATCCTGTCTTTGTCCTTTCCTTGTATGAATGAGGTGTGAATGGTTGCCTACCCTATCAACCCTATTGCAAGTGTATAATGAGGAAGTCGGACTCCACACCAAAAATATGGTTCAGTTGGAAAAGTGGTGCAGCGTACCCCATGCTTAACTGATGATAATATATATGAAATGTGTTTTTTATTAAAGTAGTTAAATAATATTAAATAATATTGTTTAACTACTTTAATAAGAAATACTGACTGTTGCATGTTTTCTATATTTAGTTTTTCCTATTTGAAATCAAAATGCGAGGAAAGTCTAAAATGCATTATGGAAAGATTTGATATGCCTTATATTTTTAATGAAGATTTCTATAGAAAGATACATTTATTTACAAAAAATCCTTTCGCAAATTCATTTGCAATAATAACGATAATATTTAATATTTTTTTCAAATACGCCTTTTATAGTTATAAATAATAACATGAAATTATGTCTTTATCCAACAGAGATTTTTAACCAGCTAAGAAGCTTTCCTTCTTAAAATAAAGTCTAAAAATTTTTAATATCCATTTATTAAATTTCATATCATATTATAAAATTTCATATCAATCTGCACTGTTAAAATAATTTACTGAGATAACGGTATAAAAACTATGTATAAATACATTCAGAAAAATATAATTCATCAAATTTCTTTCAACAATTATTAAAAAATACTTATTTTTTCTCAAAACTGACCGCTAAATATTTTAAGTTATTAATTCAATAAAGAGTCTTTGCTAACCAAGAATTCTGTGAAGAAAAAGTTTAACCTTGAGACTTCAACTAAACTTAGTGACATTTTGCTTAGTACGATTGACTTTCGCAGAAAATTTCGCAGAAAGAAGTAAAAAAAAATGTTTTTGCCTATATGAATGTCATTTCTCTTTGATTTCTAAATGATCTTCTTAGTTCTTTTTTAAGTTTCAATGTTTTTGCATAAAGTAAATTGTATTAAATCTACATGTGTTAACTAACGAGATATTTTTAAAAGTGATCCAAAATTTTCAAACTTAATTTAAATCTGAGAAATGTAATTGTATCTTATGTAATTGGTATTCTGTTATGCTCTACTCTTGTAAGCTATTTCAATGAAAAATATAATTGAAGAAAAAATTCATATAATAGAATTTCTTCATATTAATTATTAGCAATATTTTATTTTATTTTTCTCCAAATCATAATAAATTTTATTTACTTTGTCTTAAAAACTAATATCCCTTTTCCCGTCGAATGGAATATATTTAACTCTGAATCTTTAGGAATTTCGCTTTTATTTATCTTGTTTACATAACAGAATTATTTAAAAAATAACATTATAAATAAAATCTTAGTAAAAATTCCAACAAATTTCTTTTTAATAAAGACTGATAAAATTTTTATTTTCCCCATGTCTTTCTACTCAATTTGTTCTCTTGTTTCCATAAAAAAAGAAAACTTTTAAAATTAATATGTTTTAAATTCTAGACGAAAAAAATTCTATGAGAAATAAAATATAGCGACACATTTAAAACTTCTGATATTTTCTATTTCAATCTCTTTTACTTAAAATGTAAATTGTTATTGAAAGTGATTTCGATAGAAAGTTTTCCGCAATGAATTCTTCACATGTTTTAAAAAAATTTAAATACTGCTTCATATCATTCATCAGAATTATTTCTCACCAAATGCGTAAACAAGAGGTAAATTCTCCTTAACACAAAAATGAAAGTATAAACGGCCGTGATAGCTTAGTGGTTAGGTTCGATTCCCAATACCGCCAAAGACCCACTGAATACAAGTTCGTTAAATCTGTGATATCTCACGTAAAATGCTCATTAAATCTATGGAGACAAGTCTTGTGGTCACTTGTTAAACATTTATTAACATAGGTGTAATGGTATGGGAAAAAAATTCCCCCCCTTTGGATAAAAGTCAAAATTGAGGGAGTGGATTCTTTGGTGGTGCCATCTGTCGGAGGAGTCTTGGAGAAAATGTCGTACTTTTACCTTCGTGGTGATCTTCCTAAAAGTAATACCCACACCCTACTAACGAACAAACGGGGAATTTTGCAATTTGAAATATCAAAGTTTTGCTCTAATATCATTGGAATGTATTTAGTGAAACTTGCATTCCAGATTATCATATACAAATCCAACAAAAAGTTAACTATTAATAAATTTTAATGTGATAACTTTCCACTTATAAAATTGAATGACAACATTAATTTAAGAGTCAAATGCATCACAAAATTTATTGCTTAGCTTTGACAATTCAAACAAATACGAAGCAAGAAAATGAAAATGTCAGATAAGGAGCGCATTATTCTCAAATTTTCATCTTAAATTTTTAATTTGGGAATTTCAATTACATTTTCATGAATTATACTGATAAGAGTTATAGAGTAATTATTTTTCTCTTTCTTACATTTCATTTAAGAAGAACATCAAATTTTGCAGACTTTGTTAGCTCAAGATTAAGTAGAACATCATATACATTTGATATTCTATGAAATTTGTTACGTCGAGATTATAATTTGCTGTGCCCCCCTTTTATAGTTAAATAAAGCACATTATATAACTGTAGTAAATCATTTGTAATAGGATGGAACTTAAATATCAAGTTTAATTTGAAACAGCAAGCTTTGTAATAAATGATGATTCTGTTCCTTCCATCATCCTTTGTCCTGACGATTTTATGAGAATATATAATTATATTTCGATGCAATAAGGAAACTTTCAAATTTTATGTGAATTTACATAAGTGCTCTTGAAGAAATTTCCAATTAGGTTTCTAAACTTTCCCTTAAATTTCTTATGTTGAAAATTAGCTACATATAAAAAGATATTATATCTTTTAAAAGAAACGTTAGATAAAGTATTAACTTTAAAAAGGCGATTATACATAAAATAATCGTATCGCGGATAACAAAGTTTCACGGTTTGAACAAACAATCTTTGATTATTTGATTTACAAAAATCTTTGATCAGTCCACAAATGTTTAATCATCTCTCCGCCTAATGCGCAAAACTAAAATGCTACTTAAGAAATCTTTAATAGAAATTATAAACTGTAACCGCTAAAGAAATCTTTAATAGCCATCTAACCATATTGATATGAAAGCAAATTCATTCCTGGAAATGGTGTTCTAAAGATTTTCTTAGAAACACTCTACAACACATTCATTTGAATTCTTATAATAGTTAATCAAAATTATTTCAAATTCCTTCAAAAGTATTTAAGTATCATTAATCATACAAAGAAATAATCTTCGTTAAAAATGTTTTGAATTGCCAGTAGGAAAACTTGTCCTTAGAATCACAGCAGGCCATTATTATATTAATATTTAGCACAAATCAAATCGCATTTGCATGAAATAACAAAAAAGCAAATTTTACAACTGTTAATAATAATCTCGTATAAATTATTTTAAAATAACTATCATGATGAACTATAGTAATTTCCCTTGTATTTATGTGGTTGACAGATTAAGCAGTAAAATTGTGCCAAATAATTCACATTTTTTAAAGAAAATACTTTTATTTAGTTTAAAATATCAGTGGACACAAATGAAAATACTTAACCCTTCCCAAATTTATGTCTCGCTCTCTGCACACGAGATTAAATAGCTGAGAATTCGGAAACTTTAATATTTCGTTTTAAGTGAAGGCGTCCGAATGCTTATGTACTTTCCAGTTGACGGTGCCTCCGAATGGCAAGTGAGCTGACAACTCCCTCCTGATAAACAGAGAAGTCATACCCGTTTGCAAAGATGTTAAATTTAGCAAAGATGACTTTTGAGAGCAGTCACTGCAGCTGCTCAGGAGCCCATTTCGAGAAAGGTGCCAAAATTGTTTCCAAGTGAAAGTCAAATAACTGTTTTGAAATATGAACTGTACTCCAGCCAGAAATTTATAGCCGTAAAATTTTAAAAGAGTCTTTGTATTCATCCAAATACATCTAGCATTTGAACTCCTAATTAACTTAAATTCCAATTAAGTTTTCTATAAGCATACAATGAATGGAATAGTATAAGTTAACAAGTATAAGTTAACAAACACGAAGTTTACAACCTTAAGTTAATAATACATAGTACAAGTAAACATTAGTATATAATAACGTATATTTTTTACTTATAAATTTCCAAAGCATAAGTAAAAATGATATGTTATTAAAATATGGAAAGTATGTAAAAATACATATTTAATGTGAATATTAAGTACACTACATTATAAACACTACAAATCACCCCTTAAACATTTTAAAGTTAGGTAATCATGTATGTTATGCAAAATATTAATTCAGATGACTATTAAAAATAATTTACTATATTCTGGCATGACTTTCATAGAGAGTGAACCGTACTCACGTGTTACAAGGGAGAAAACCTTGAAAACTCAAAAGCAACAACAACGACAAATGCGTATGCTGAAGAATAACACCATTTTCCCCTTACTCAAAAGTGGCTGTGAGGAAGCCCAGGATCTTATGCTTGAAAAAGCTACTTGGTGATCTTTTAAACATGAATGTTTTGACTACACACCGTGGCAGAACCATTCTAAAGGCATTTTTGCTCCCACAGGGTAATTCCTTTCCCGAAAGACATTTTACGTACAAAATGGGTTAAATTAACATATAACCAGGGAGAAAACCAAAACGCTCAAAAGCCAGTGCCCCAAAAGGCATGCATGCAGAATGTAGAAGCGCAATTCCTGTTGTTCGTCGGTGGCAATGAACGCACATTGGACCCTCGTACTGCAAACATGATCAAAAGCATCACTTGGGCACGGAGAGCTCCAAACATGAACATTGTCACATGTTTGTAAGAAATCTGAATAGGAGATAGCGAATGGAGAAATGTAATTTTAAATCATTTCAAATTCCATTTTAACAGCACGTATTGATAACATTCAATGCCCATTTAATTCAATTCAGTGTCCATTCTACCACATAAACTTAGCTTAGTTAACTTGAATGTTGCCTTTATAAAAATTGGCAGCTTTTCCTTTCATTGAATCTGAGTGATGAAATGATTTGGAAATTAAATTGCTTTTCAGCAATTCAAATCGCAGTCTTTTAAATTAAGTAATGCGATGAGCGGAAGGATTCTTTATTGACACCTGTTAGCAGGCTGCCTTAGAGTAAAGTAGAGCCATTGATATAAGTTATCATAAACTGCATCCGTGTTCCTGAAAGAAATAAGAATTTCATTTCAAGTGTAATCATTTAGTTTAATTCCGAAGTTTGAAAAATACGTCTTGTATGCTTCATTTTCAATTGCTTTGTTGCCTTTCTGTAGTCACATTCTATATACAGTCGTTGTTGTTGTTACTAATGACACTTGGACAAGCCAAGCTCGCTATGCCTTGGCTTTGCGAATTTAAGTCAATTGGGAGCGTCTTTCGTTTTAATCAGAGCACCACGAAGGTGAAAGTACGACTTTGCTCTACTCACAGGCCATAGGAACCCGTTAATAGGGTAGGCTACCATTCACACCTCATTCATACTAGGAAAGGACAAAGACATGATAGATAGAGAGAAAGTACATCCATATATATATATATATATATATATATATATATATATATATATATATATATATATATATATATATATATATATATATATATATATATATATATATTACATATATATATCAGAAAATTTGGAATTCAACACAAACACAAACCTTTACATGTAATTTGAACGGATTAAGATTTAACTATTGAGACACTAATTGAAATAGAAATAGCAGCTTTTCTTTAATGAATTTATAAAAATTAATGCATTATATGATAATAATGTAATAATATTATATGATTTAATATTTTTTCATAAGTTCTAATTTCTATAGTCACAAAGTAATATTTTATTATTATAGGTAATATAAATTTAAATTTTCACAGTAAAGAATAATTTAGATTTTTAAGAAATTTAATAAAAACAAATTACAAAATCATATTTTATTACTTTAAAGTTATCAATTTTTTTATTTTAGGAAAGAAACTTTAAATATTATAGTTCTTCTTCAAAAAAGTGAAGTTAAGAATTAAAATAGCTACTTAAATATTGGGGAATAAGGCTTAACCATTTAATTAAAAGTAATCTTGCAAATAAAATATTATTGTGCGTGTTTAAAATCCCTAAAAGAAAATATTTTTATTAAATCATGAATATATATTTTTTTCTTGATATGATTGCTGCAATGTGTAGTTCAAAATGTCGTGCTATTTCATTTTATTAAAGTTCAACAAGAAAATTGTTATACGCATGAGCAGAAATACATTATTGTAAAGTATGATAATGTTAGCTAATTTAAAATATAAAAAAAAAAAATAGAAAATCAAATATCATTACTTGAGATTCAACACACTATAGACTCTACATATGAGCGATGAAGTAAGCAATTAACTGATGAATTTATTTCTAAACAGAGGATTTTAAAGAAATAAAAATTAAAAATCAATACATTAAATAATTGGAATGTTGTCATAGGAACTATCTTGTCATAGGTTAAAAAATACCTTTAATATGATTTTATGTGCACATTAAACACTAATTTAACATTTTCTATAAATAGACTTATATAACATATAAATGGATTAGAAATATTCAGATATTTTACATATGAAAACGAAATTTAATTGGTAAAACTATATTAAATTGATCTTAATTTTTAAGTAAACATTCAGATTTTTGCAAGTAATTTAACAATTTATGAGAGATTATTACGTACATTTAATTCAGTAATTTCTACTTCGCCCAATTTTCTAGTTCTTCTTCAATTAAGTACATAAATATAAGAGTTCAACATACACAATAACTTTAGTTGGTCTGTAACCGAAAAATAACGGTTAGGATGCTCACATTCCACTTTATGGATATAAATATAACGTATTAATATATTTAAATCAAATATATATATATTACGTTTGGTAAAAGCGGTTGACTTCTGTTTTTTAGAAAAAATGCTTTTCTAAAACTCTTTAAATTTTTTTACGATCACTTATTCTTCAAGATACAAATCTGCAATTAGGTTTTCATTCAAGAAAACCTAATTAGAGGACTTCTAAGATGAAAACACTTGATTCAACATGCCTTCATGCTTTCAATTAACATGGAAATATTAGCACGAATAGCTATATATATATATATATATATATATATATATATATATATATATATATATATATATATATATATATATATATATATATATATATATAGAGAGAGAGAGAGAGAGAGAGAGAGAGAGAGATTTACAGAGTGCTTTAATTCTGTATTTAATTTTGCAAGCAAAAACTGTAAAGTGATATTTCAGAAATATGCTTAACGAACATATATTTTCTTAAAGTAATATTATCACCTAAAATGTATACATTTCATTTTGTGAAAAAAATATCAGAACAAAATGTTAATAACATATAAGCAATTATGCAATTATACTTAAGTCCTCTCAAAAGTATTTTGAGAACTCAATGTCCTTGAAAAGCAATTAAGAGGATTTTTCTCACAATGATTCTTGTCAATTGTTAAATTATTTTCCACAGCACTTTAACACTTATGTAACCGTTATCCTTCAAAGCATCAAGACTAATAAAAATGTTTTCTATAAATCATATGCAATATAATTTCCATGATACATCACATATTTACGATTTTTTTTGCCATAAAAGACAATATTTTAGTAAAACAAAAATAGACTAGGAACTAGAAAGACTGTTTTACTTCCATTACGAAACTTCTAAAAAAATTTTGATATTAATCAGAAGTTTTTACATAAAATAAAGCAAAATATTATAAAACAACTGTTAATATTTAAAAAAATAGGAATATGCTCTCTAAGTTAGTGGAAATAATAGAGGCTTTTATTTTTAAGACTGATTGAAAGTATTTCAAATAATTTTGCTTTTTTAGGAGATATTTAGGTAAGAAAAAGAAGAGAATAAAAAAATGTAAAAACAAAAGAAATATAGTAGCAAAGCATTAAATTAGAAAAAGATAAAACTCATAAGACATTTATTACTCTAATATCTGACAACGATAAATTTGTGCAATAAAATTTTTATAAGAAAGACTCTCCGGTTAGTATACTAGATAAGTATGCTAAGTTCTGCTATATAAACAGAGTATATGATTCTGACATAATTATATAATGTTCTTGTGTAACAATAATATTTATATAATAATATTTATATATTGTAACAATAATATTTATATACATATATAATTAGAATTTTACTGTGACTTAGGTTTTCCAGGTGAAAATACCTTAGTAGACGTTTTTCACCAAATGCTGTCATAATTTATAATCGGCTAGCAAAATTCGGAAGTTTTATCCTTTCTTTAAGCTTCTTTACCATTTTTAATTCATTTTTCTTTATTTACTTTACTACGAGAGATACTAACGAGTTTTATGGGCACATTATTTTCATAAGATAATATAAGATTTACAATTTCACAAAATTATATATTTGAAGTATATATATATATATATATATATATATATATATATATATATATATATATATATATATATATATATATATATATATATATATATATATATATATATATATATATATATATATATGAATATGGATACCAAAACATTTTTGTTATAAAATGTGACTAATAAAATTATAATTACAGTTTATAATAAAAATTTTTCTTTCTACTTGAAAACTATCGCATAAATTATTGATATAAGTGAAAAAAAGTTATTTTTAAAAAATATTTTATTAAATTTTTCAAAAATTTAATAATATTGTTTTTATTGTATGTGTGTAAATGTTTATAAATCTGCGCACTTGAGTGATAACTGAAAGCAAAATGTCAGAATAAATATAGTCATTCGTGTATTGAAACTTTATGAATAATTATGTTTGAAAATAAATATGTTACATTGTTTTTTCTTACAAAATTTAACATTAATAAAACAAGATTTCAAAATATTTCTGAGTAAAATAATAAAATATACTTAATTGTTTTTTTTAGTTATTGACATTATCATAATATCTTGCTTAAATTTAAATATCAAGTTACGTATCAAAAGATATATTTTATGAGTTGTTTCATAGAACGTTCACATTTGTTGGGTTATAAATACAAATTAGCAGTATAATGGTATAAATTCAACAGAACACAGAATATTTACTTTCTTTGAATTTTTAAATGAAAATATAGTTTTATATTTAAAATTATATTCACGGAAGTTTGTGAAAAAAGAGATTGCTTGTGAATTAAGCTAGAAACATCATTTACAGAAGTAGCCATACTTTCAGCTAAAACACACTCGTTATATTTCAAGATGAACGAATTTATTTCAAAATTAAAGAAACATTAGAAGACACTTTTATCTCTTCATCTCCAAAGCAAATTTTTATCATTGTTAGCAAATTATTTAAAAAGTCTTTCGGAACATTTAATCATATCCTGAGTATTGCCTCATGCATACTGCTTTTTGACATATTCATGGATTGATAGACACCAGATAGAGTTAAAGAAAAAACTGAGATAAAGCTTCCTAAAATAGGCAGAAATATATAACAAGTTTTCTCTTTCACCAACTGAAGATTAAATTTGATTTTATAACTAAAGTAAGCTGTCCAACTATTGTGAGCTAAGTAGAAGTTTCACTGTTGTAACATTGTGCTGCAGACTGTTTCTAAAATTTATAAGTTACAAATCTTATAAATATACACGGTGGTTATAAAAAAACTTTGCCAACATCTGCACTTCTAGCGTCCATTCTATTTAACCGATCAAGATGATATTTCAAATATAGTTCTTTTGAGATATGCGCTCGAGATTCTGTGAATGGCAACACAGTGGCCCTCTAGGTTACAGTTATAGTGACAGAAACTCGAAATTTTCGAATGGCAACGTCTACTTTTTACCATCGCAAAATGTTCAGCACATGCGAAAAACCTAAATAGTGTTGAAACGGTACCGATATGTCTAAAAACGGACGTGTTCTGCAAACACAAAAAAGAGTTCTGAAAACCGGCCAATAAAACACGATCTGGGCGCACGCAATAAATTTGCATGTGACAGAGTCAAGAAACCAATCACAGAACGCCTGTCGCCAGATATTCAGCGTAGGAAACCTATAAAATACCAAGCGGGTATGCGAAGTCGTCATTCGGGAACTCGTACCCCGCGAGGGTAAACTGCCGGGACGCGCAAATGAAAATGGCGCATCCGCTATGTCTCAACCTATGGATTATGATTTAAATTCCACACCTTCAATCCAAGGTAACAACATCTCCCATGCTCCTGCCATACCTGAATTATACGAAGACAAAATGGAAATCAACGATTCATCATTGGATACAACTGGAAATAACATCAAGTGCGCAATTAGTGTTAACCCTACAACGTGCTCATCTAATGCCAATAGTGAAAGTTGTGCTCCACGTCATAGTGAATACGATAACACACAAAATGTTATGATATGCCCTGGGCCCAAAGGCCCTTTTGAGGGCCAAAAAGTAATGAAAGTAAGCTCAGGGTCACATAATAGTGAAAGCATGTGTATTCCTAAATGCTCGACAAGTGCAGTGGTTACTAGTGATTCCCAAAGTGTTACTCCCAATGTGTGTGCTCGCAATGTGGATTACTCATCTATTATTAAAAGTTATGTGCCTAATTTTGAACATCTCATCGCCATCGACTCAAGTGTTCCAATTACAAAAATCGAACGCTGTAAAATCCTATGTGATCTTAAGAAAAGCAGCCAGTTACTAGCTATCTGTGCCACAGCGCAAAAACCCATGATGGACCATTTGGAATCAAAAAACATGGACTTATGGAAACACCACCAAGGGATCTACCAAGAAGCCTTTAAGGCATCGCAACTCCTAATGAGTAAGTACTCCCAGATGGGGTATTGTTTAATCTCTAATTGTGATAGACATGATGACTATAATGATAATTCTAAGATTACTGATAATGTATACGTCAAACATAACAAAAATAATGATAGTAATATAAGTGTTAGCTTAAGTAATTCTAAGTTATATAAAACCAAACTTAAGAGAAAAAATATAAGTAGAAATACTAATGTTAAAAACATTAAATCCATAAACAAAAATAATAAAAGTACTATATCTTCTGACTCTGAAGATAATCTTAACTATGTCAGTTCAATTAGTAATAATAAACCTACGGAATCCAATGTATTAAACTGTAGTAATGGTAACATCAATAATCTTACAAATGTTCACTCATCTGTATGTAATGCTAATGAAATAACTACTAATGATTGTACTGTTGAAAATATTGTTTATATTGATAACGCAAATGTACCAACCACTAGCAGGGAAGGTATGATAAATAGCATGAATCCCCCCAAAGCAAAAAGAACTAAAAATATTGATACCGATGAGGAAGGCTTCCAAAAACCAAAGAAAACCGCGAGCGCGGTAAAAATAACTGTACTACCTACCCCAGTCGATGTTAATAAATTCAGGGCACTGTCTATAAACGACGAAACCACTGAACCAGCTACTACTGAGCAAAATAATGCTAACAAAATCCCCCCTATACATGTAAAATTAGACTCGAATTATAATACTCTATTAAAAACATTGAAAAATAATGTAGACCTAAACCTAACTGCCAAACTAAGTGGCGAATTTCTAAAAATATTTCCTACGAGCACTGAATCACATAGATCAATAACCAAGTACCTAACGGATAACAACATTGAGTGTCTCATTCTAAATTACAACAAATACAAGCCTCTGAAAGCCGTCATAAAGGGCCTCCACCCCAGTACACCAACTAATGAAATAACTGAAGAACTGATTGATAGGGGTTTTGAAGTAGAAAAAGTAGTTGTGATGAAAAAACATCGTAATAAACAACCCATTCCCTGTTTCCTAGTCACAGTCAAACCAAACGAAATTGCCAACAAAATCTATGAAATTACTGAATTGTTAAATGTTATGGTCAAAACTGAAAGATACGTTAATAATAAACCCATCCAGTGTTACAATTGCCAGCAATTTGGCCATAACTCTTCAGTTTGCTTTCTTCAACCAAATTGTGTCAAATGTGGCGAAAAACATCAATCTCGAGAATGCCCACATAAAATTATAGAAACACCTAAATGCTGTAATTGTGGTGGAAACCACACAGCATCTTATGCAGGGTGCCCCAACAACCCAATTATCAAAAAGAAAAACGCTAATACTATTCGGAAACCGATGAACACCAACCCAATCCAACCAGGAATGTCCTTTGCCGATATTGTGGCCAGAAACTCCAATAAACAAACCACAAATATAAACCCACAAACTCTACCCCCTATAGAAAATATGGAAAATATACAAAGTATTTTTAAATTATTAAATGAAATAAATCAAATATTTGCTTACTTCCCCCACCTCCTAAAAGCAGTACCTATCATGGAAAAAGCTTCCCACCCATCTGATAAATTGCATATCCTACTAAAAGCTCTAGGAACAAACTCAAGCAATAACAACAATAACAATGAACAGTAATCGTTCAGTAAACCTAAAAATAATGTACTGGAATACCAACGGTATTCTAAGCAAGTTTGCCGAATTCAAAAACTTCCTGAGGGAGCACTGTCCTGATGTCGTACTGCTTCAGGAAACCAGGCTAACTGAAGCCAACAAATTTAATATTGCTAACTATAGTACTTTCAGAAACGACAAAACTTCAATGCAAGGAGGAACAGCCGTCCTTATTAAAAGCAAAATTCCCCACACCCACATTCCCTCACCATTACTACAGCACATCCAAGCCACTATAGTTCAAATTCACATACGCACAAACTTTGATTTGAATATCGCATCCATCTACATTCCCCCCAATGATAACCCGCCAATAACTAATGACATCTCAATCCTCCTAAACCTGCATAGCAATTGCATCCTTGCAGGGGACTTCAATGCCAAACACCAAGACTGGAAATGTAGCTATAGAAATAAAGCGGGAAGCATCGTTAAAAACTTCATTGATCCCCCAAACATCAATTTATTCTATCCTGATAAGCCAACCCACTATGGTAGGAATTTTGGAAACTACATCGACCTGCTAATTTGTAAAAATACTCCACACCCAACCAAACTAACGACTATTGAGGACTTGCCCTCTGACCACTACCCGGTCATAGGACACTTCGGAAATATTAATGACCAGGCAAACCTTCACACCAAAATCAAGACCAATTGGACTAAATTTAGACTTCTAGTTAATCAAAAACTCCAAGGGAACACCTATACCAACGCCACCAATCCCCAGGAAATCGACAACAAAGTCACTTTCATTAGCAGTGTCCTCAATGAGGCAAGAAACCAGAGCAGCATAAAGACTGCATCCAGCTATGACACTACCCTCCCCGTAAGAATCTTAAATTTGATCAAAGAAAGAAATAAACTTAGAAAGCAATATAATATCTACAAACTCCCAGATCTTAAAAAGAAAATTAACGAACTCAGATATAAAATCAAAATCGAAATTAGAACCCATAACGAAAATAAATGGAATGATTATCTATCAAACCTCGATTCCAATGACGGCTCCCTTTGGAAGGCCATTAAGAAAATAGATCGGCAGGAAAAACATTTTCCCACAATAACAGATGGCGCCAGGGTAGCCAAGACTGACCCAGAAAAAGCAGAGCTAATAGCCTGCAGCCTAGAAAAACAATTTAAACTAAATAACATCGCAGACACAATCCACCTAAATTATGTTAAAAATAATGTCAATAATTATTTTAATAATACCAACCTCCAAACCCAGACGAATTATGAACTAATCAAAGCATCAGAGGTAGAGAGTGTTATCCAAAACCTAAAACCAAAGAAAAGCCCAGGTATAGACAAAATTAGTAACAAAATGCTAAGGCAAATCCCCATTACGGCAATTTGTTTTATCACGGACATAATTAACGATATACTACAAATTGGCTACTTCCCCCAATTATGGAAAAATGCACTGGTCGTGCCTATCAGAAAGGCCGGGAAAAATCCCAAACACACTTCCAGCTACAGGCCCATCTCCCTGCTACCCTCCTTAGCAAAAATAACAGAAAAATTTATTTTATTAAAATTACAAGAACACGAGGAACTACATAGAATAATCATCCCTCATCAATTTGGTTTTAGACCGAAACTTTCGACTACTCACCAACTGCTGAGGGTTTCTGAAAAAATAGCAGCTTCCCTAAACAACAAAAACTCTACGGGAGCACTCTTCCTTGACATCGAAAAAGCGTTCGATAGGGTATGGCATTGCGGTCTCCTGCATAAGTTAATCGTAAATAAATTTCCTCCCTATTTAGTCAATCTTATAAATAGCTATTTACATAATAGAACCTTCCAAGTAAGGGTTGGAGAGAATATCACCACGACAAAAACTATAGAAGCAGGAGTTCCCCAAGGCTCCTTATTAGGCCCTTTTCTTTTCAACCTTTACGTTAATGATATTCCGCAGAATTACTACACTATGTTAGCACTTTTCGCAGACGATACAGCAATCCTCTCATCGGGTGACAACTTAGATAAAATTCACAACAATCTTTCCAACCACATAAGTGACTTAGAAAAGTGGCTACAAAAATGGAGAATTAAGCTAAATGTAGAAAAATGTAGTGCAGTAATGTTTACTAGAAAATTAAACTTATGCAAACCGCTTGAGATTTACGGACAAAAAATTAAATGGCATAACTCTGCCACCTACCTAGGAGTCACACTAGACCAAAGACTGACATGGAAACTACATATTAAGAAAATAATTAGCAAAATTAGAGCAAAAATATTCACTCTTTATACATTATTGGCTAGAAATTCAAAATTAACTCTAAAAAATAAAATTCTTATCTATAAACTTTACATTAGACCCACCATGACATATGCCGCTCAAATATGGGGTGGAGCCTGTAACACTACTATGAAAAGGCTCGAAAAACAGCAAAATAAGATTTTAAGACTCATAACTAAAGCTGAGTGGTACTTCAGGAACGCCATGATTAGAAAAAACCTGGGAATTCTAACACTCAATAAATATATCTCTAACCTTGCTTACAATTTTTATGAAAAACTCTATTCCATTAACAATAGAGCTATCCAAAATATCCCCAATTACAATATATATGACAACAAAAATAAAAGCAGGCCCAGAACAGTTCTAAGAATCAGACCTGACCTAGAAACTTAAATTATTTACTGAAATTGTAAAAATAACTTGTATACTTAAGATTTATTTAATATTATTACTGTATGATAACATTAGACATCCTAATGACTTAAACTCGTTTTAATGGCGACAGGTGGCGCCACTAAGCCACCGATTATTCTATCCAACTGAAATTAGAATGCTAGTAAATTACTATTACCATTACTATCAAACTTTAATAAACTGCATCTAGTCATCATGTCTTCACATACCCCAGGGAGTACTTTGCCCATTACTGTTAATGAACTATACTCAGTGCCTATACTGTATATGGAAATGTACTATAAAATTGTTACTGTAAAAATCATATACACATTCTTTCAATTACACCAATTGTAAATACTACATGTAATATTTTAATTGTAAATCAGTATTGTAAAAACAACCTTATAAATTACAAAAAATGTACGAAAGTACCCAAGAAATGTATATATACTATGTTTCCATTCTTGCTCTGCAAGACTATGTAAATTTGTTTTTGTTTAATAAACGGGGCGTGGCCCAGCTAGGATAAGGTAAGTACACAGCCAACGGCGTGATGACTCCAGAAAAGACAGCTCTGTTCAACTCCTCTCATATTAGCACCTTCTAGTTTTATGGAACCCCCCAATGTACTATCACTAAGGTAAATGGCCATCTGGCTAGAAACCTTGCAACAAACAAATAGACCAATAGCTCGGGAACTCGCACATGCTGACGATATGAGTCTTCCTAGGAAAATTCGCGGTGAATTGATCAAACTCTGTTACCAAAATGGGATGAACGCTGCGGAAGCCTTGCGTGTGTATCGTATATATATATCTGAGTGTGTATGTGTGTTACACACGTAAATATGCATATTAATAAAAAACTTATTTTTAAAGCAAATGCTTATAAAGAAAGACATTTTAAAGGTGGCAAGTGGCATCTAGTTACTGGTTTCCATTTTTGGCAAAAAAAAAAAAATCATAGTTTGGCGCAATATTTTTCCTGGTGGACAAGATTTTGTAGGCGTATCACAAGCAATTTCTAATATATATTGACTACTTTTAATTTCTTAAAATTTGATTACATAATTATTACGACTGTTTAAGTTAAAATATACTTTAAAAAGGATCAAATTGTTTGTACAGGAATAATGGCGACAAATTATTTCTCAAAAATGAATTTCGCTATAAGTATAGAAATTCGCTATATAATAAAAGCATTCGCAGCAAAATAAAAACTCGTCATAATGCAGCTTCCCATATAATGAGTTTTACTGAATAAAATGTGTTTTTATTTATTTAACTAATGGTCTAATTTTCATAAAATATTAAGTTTGGTTCCATTTTTTTTAAATGCAGGTTTTATAAAAATTAAAAAAAAACTCCTATTTCTCTCAGAAAAACATTATTTTATGAACTATTTAATAAAAATCTGAAGAATGCGTATTCCTTAAATTTAATGTGATTATAATGATTTTTATTTCAGAGTATCTACTTATTTACTTTAAATCGTAAAAAATGTATTTAACTACAATCTCAAAAGAACTCAGAACAAAATTTTGTTTTTTAATTTCATTGTAATTACCTAAAGGTAGTGTTTCACAAAATGTGTGTAATTTAATAATTATTCCATTAGTGGTTTTAAAGGCAAAAAATGATTAATATTTCAAAAATTTAATATCACTCATGTAATGCAAAATTTTTGCAGTAACATTATTTTTAATAAAGATTTAAAATTAAAGTAAATAAATTTATATTTTCTACACAAACGTGCATTTTAAATGCAATTAATGCGTTATTCATCAACTGATTAGAATATTTTATTTATACTTAGTCATAAAACACCATATACAATTTTTACATATAATTTCATATCTTATTTTTTTCATTCAAAAATACTTTATTTTTAATTCAGAAATAATTCATCGATATTGATGTTCAATTAATTTTGAAATTATGTCAATAAATTACTTAACTACTTAAAATTACGTTTTTCTCAACATCCATTATTATTATTACTCAAAATTACATCATAATTATAGTTTCCATAGATCTGATTTACTGTTATTGAATCGAAGAGACGACAACTGGATAAACATGTCACCAAAAAACTAATTTATTACTCACTTAATTCAATTCTCTACCGAAATATATAGTGGAATCTGTTATAAAGTGAAACAAATCAGCTTTCAAGATAAAGATGCTTTTCGGTAACACAATAAAAAAATACTTATATTTATAAGTCTATGTGTAATTAATCATAATTTTTGACCCAAGATAAGGATAGATAGTTAAAAAATAATTAGCCTCAAAAACGTTAATATAATTATAATGTCAAATACATCGAATATTGATTAACAACAGATTAATGATGCAAATAACAATTGCAAATAGCAATAACAATTCATGTCAAATATCCTACCCTAAGCTTTGAATATTTTTCAGTTTAAATTTAAAATCGTTATTGAGTTTAGGGATGAGTGAAAAAAATTCTAAATAACTTCATAATACATTTGATTAAAATTTGTTGTCTTACTTTGCTTTTAACAACGCGTTTTCTTTGTAACCTTCACTTTCCTATGTATGTCAACACATGGAAGTTACAAAATTTATAATACACATATGATAATGATTATTATAATTTTCATAGGCATTAAAAATAAAAAGTTTAATATTCATGGTGCCATCAGAAATTATACTTTTAAATATTTCGCTGTTAGATTGGAAACAAAAAATAAAATGGTGACTAAAATAATAGATAAAAAAATATATGATAACATAACTGAACATTTTATATAATCATAAGATTCGTTAAATTTTCAATAAATTGACCAAAACATTGCTAATCTAACATTATCATGTCAATTTTTATAGAAACAATAAGTAATATAAAAATATAAATGGTGAGTAATAAAGATAACTTTTATTTAACTTTACATATATTTTTTTAATTTGACATAAAATGCCGACAAATTAGATGATGGGTATTCTAGAATTTTTTGAGCAGTAATATCCTTCGTTATTGGAGTGATTCATAATTAAAAACTATCATGCTTAAAAAAGCATCTTGCTTCTTTTAAAAATCAATCTTCATGGAATCATTCCTTTTATAAAATATTATTTCAAGATGATTTGTCAATAGATGCGGTAAATGCAGAATTCATTAATAATCAATGTATAATAGCTTATAGTTCTCAAATACTAATTTTCGATTCTACTTTTCACACATTCGGACCTAAGCCAGCGACAAAACAGGTTTGAATTGAAATTTGTGGCTCTGTTAAGATAGTAGAATTGAACCTAAGACTCGTTGAACAGAGGGCCAAACGTTAAAGATTCAATAAGCAGCTAGACAAATACGCTATCTCACTGAAAGGTGATTCCAGATTATATGTATTTTATACTAGTAAATATGTAATTTATGACAATTATTAATTTCTCGCTCAACTGTTTATTTTTGTCCTTTATTTATGTTCACAATGCATTGCTGTTTCATGTTAAATCACAATGATAATTCCATAGGTCTTGCAATGTACTAGTCTTATAAAATATTTTTGGAATAGTTTTCTTCCCTACCAATCTCTTTTTCCTAGGATGGAAAAACACCGCCATGACTTGTTTTCACTTTTAAGATGTTTCTTGTGTTTAAATCATTCAAAGATGCACAATCTCAGGTGGTCTGCCCAATGAAACAGAAACAAAACGCAAGCATTTCGGAGTTTCATTTCCTTTTCAGAAGTTAACTATTATGTCAGACTGTGTCTATAAGAAACTTCAGGAAAGGCAACAAGGAACATCCCCTTCTCGGCATGATAGATGATTGGTCAAATATTGCCACACTTCAGATTGAATGACCAAGGGTTCATTGAGTCCAAGAGGATTCGGACTGAGACAAAAGAGGATTTGGATGTTATTGACTGAGGTCCAGAGTGGCATTCGAAAAAATTTAATACTTTTGAAAATAAAATCCCTCGTCCAACCCAACCTTCCTCCATAAACATTTCCTTTCTATAACGAAGCCCCGCCGTTATTGCTACAAATAGTTAAAAATCTCAATATATGTTGCCACTGATGACCTATTCTGTTGCTTACTTTTAAATTTTAATTAAAATTCGGGAAATTATATTTGCTGCTGGATCGAAAATTCCTCTAACCCTTTTCTATTATTTTATGTTACATTTATTAAAGAAAAAACTAATATTGAAGTGTATTGAAAAATAATAATTACATTAGAAATTTAATATATTTAAAAAATAAAATCCCTTGCGACACTCAACTTCAATCCATAAACTGTACCTTTCTATAACGAAGCACTCCGCCATTTTGCTGCCACTATCACTTAATGATCTCAATATATGCTGTCACTGATGACCTCTTTTACTGCTGTTTACTTTTAAATTTTAAGTAAAATTCGGGAAATTATATTTGCTGCTGGACTGAAAGTACTTCTAACCCTTTTATGTAAACTTGTGTTACATTTATTAAGGATAAAACTAATATAGAAGTGTATTGCAAAAAATAATAATTACATTAAAAATTTAATATATTTTAAAAATAAAATCCCTTGCAAAACCCAACTTCAATCCGTAAACTGTACCTTTCTATAAAGAAGCCCTCCGCCATTTTGCTGCCACTATCACTTAAAGATCTCAATATATGTTGTCACTGATGATGTCTTTTACAGTTGCTTACTTTTAAAATTTAAGTAAAATTCGGGAAATTATATTTGCTGCTAGACTGAAAGTACTTCTGACCATTTTATCTAAACTTATGTTACATTTATTAAAGAAAAAACTAAAATTGAAGTGTATTACAAAAAAAAAATAATTACAATAAAAATTTAATATATTTTAAAAATAAAATCCCTTGCAGGACCCAACTTCAATCCGTAAATTGTACCTTTCTATAACAAAACCCTCCGCCATTTTGCTGAAACAATAACTTAAAGATCTCAATATATGTTGTCACTGATGACCTCTTTTACTGCTGTTTACTTTTAAAATTTAAGTAAATTTCCAGAAATTATATTTGCTGCTCGACTGAAAGTACTTCTGAACATTTTATCTAATTTTATGTTACATTAATTAAAGATAAAACTAATATTGAAGTGTATTACAAAAAATAATAATTACATTAACAATTTAATATATTTTAAGAATATAATCCCTTGCAGGACCCAACTTCATTCCATAAACTGTACCTTTCTATAACGAAGCCCTCCGCCATTTTGCTGCAACTATCACTTAAAGATATCAATATATGTTGTCACTAATGACCTCTTTTACTGCTGTTTTCTTTTAAAATTTAAGTAAAATTCGGGAAATTATATTTGCTGCTGGACTAAAAGTACTTCTGACCATTTTATCTATACTTATGTTACATTTATTAAAGAAAAAACTAATATTGAATTTTTTTTCAAAAAATAATAATTACAATAAAAATTTAATATATTTTAAAAATAAAATCCCTTGCAACACCCAACTTCAATCCATAAACTGTACCTTTCTATAACGAAGCCCTCCGCCATTTTGCGGACCTTTAGACATATGGAAAACATGGTTATGTTACATTAGTAACCAAAATCTTTATTTTTATTTTGAAAAATTAATAATTGTATAAAATAAAGACAGCCAATTGTGATTGCTGAGTTCAGAATCAAATGTTTGCCTTTTCCTTTAAAGCAAATGATGGTTTTAATAACTAACATTTTCTATTTAATGTAAAATGAAAAATTATAAAATTAAAAAAATATGTAATTAAATAAAATTATAACAATGTATTTCGAGAAAAAAGACGGTCAATAAAATATCGCTTTCAAATTGAGCTTAAAAATTAATCGATACAATTTTAATAATTTTCTGATTTTTTTTTAATTAGAGAAAAAAATTTTAATATTTTGTGTTCAATTGGCAATACTGAATATAATAATTAAAATACAAACGATTATAATTCACTTCATTTAGAATTATTTGCAATTTAGAAGTGTGAAGTTTGTTCTTTCTGATTTCAATTTGGTCATCTCGACTATCATTATTTTACTTAAAATGAACAACATAAATTTGTGAGTATAATTTTTTAATTTTTAAGTAATATATTCAGTTTAAATAGTTTTTTATATAAAATTTATCGAAAGGTATTATAATTAAATTTAGTTATCTTTTTTTCATTGAAAAGAGATATTTTTTAATTTTTAGTAATCCTATTTTGCACAATTTTTCAATTAGCATATAAAAATTCCCTATTCCTCAATTCTTTCAAGTTAATTTGTAATTTAATTGCTTACTGTAATGAAAAATCCATTTCGCTTACTCTTTAAATAAAAAGTTAAATTATTCTAATCTATTGTAATTTAAAATTGTAAAGTACATTTATACGATTCTAAGCGTTTTATACGATTTAAGTAAGTTTGGAATGTTCTCTAGAATATTCGATTATTATTTAAATATTTGAGAATATAACATTTAAATAGTTATGTTTTACAGGTTTAAATATTTAATATTTCTTACTTGTTTTCTTAAATATTAATCGATTATGTTAGATGTTGAAGTTAAGAAACATATTTAAAAAGGGGTAAAATCAAGTATCATCCTCATGGTGATCCACATTTCTTAGGTAATTTTGGAAAAATGCGAAAAAAGTCGCATATTTTTTCTGCTTTTTGTTCTTTGATAGTTTGAAAATCTGTGCTGTAATTTATTTTATTTTTATAACAGGTGGCCATATTTTCTGAACACAATGAAAAAGAAATACTTAATGGATTCTTATATCTTCTTTCTTATTTAAATTTATATTTATTATTTTTCACATTTCCTATAATTTTAAATTTAGGCGAGGAAAATTAAGTCATGGAAATATTTACTGACAATTATACATAGAAAAATATCGCATTTCATTGTTTGCCATCAGTTATTATTTTTAGTAAAATAATCTCTAAAAATTAAAACTATATTAGTTTTCTATGTCTAGGATATTTTTCATTTCCAGTAATTTTATTACCAAAATGTTTTCATAAAAAATATTTTAAAGGGAAAGGAATATTTGTAGGCAAATTTTAAAATATAAAAATTATTAAAATAACTAATAATATAAAGTTTTGAGATATTAAAGTAAATAATATTAAGTTATATTAAAACTACAGAAATAAAGTACACTTTTTCAGATTTGAGGCAAAAATTATCAAAAAATATTTTTTATGTTATCAATTAAGTTTGGCGAAGTGCGGTACATACGTTAAGAGAAATATGGCATTTTTTTAGTTATATTGCCTTGTATGAATATAACAAAAAATACGTATATTTGTTCTTATTAAACGAAATTTGTTATATATATATATATATATATATATATATATATATATATATATATATACATACATAAGCGTTTTCTATAAATCTCATTGTTTTTTCTCAGATTGCATCCATAAAATTGAGTTGAAGTAATATAATATTTTATAAATGTATATTTTTAATTTAAGAGGTAGTTACAAAGTTAACATAACCTCTATTATGATTATATATCATTATACACATTATACTTTATATATGAACACAGTATATTATATTCTTAAATTAATACCAATGATTATGTAATAATAATGTTGCAGTAAATGAAAAAGCTCAACCTTTGACTTACCGATGCCTAAATCCTCCATCTAATTTGATGTCTTTCTATGTAAGTATTTAAATAGCTGTCTTTTTAATCTGATAAGTTCTTTTTTCAAAGCAATAATTTAGTTTATATATCTAGGATCGTAAAGTATGAACATTAATACGTTTTTCGAAAATTTTATTATGTGTTTAAATTATTAATTACCAAGCTAAATAAAAAAAATTAGCAATCGCTTAAAAAGAACATGTTTTCATCGGAGTAATAATTTTTTGATGACAGTTCAAAAAATAATTGCTGCATCAAGGACTATCTCACACAATTGGAGTGTGTTTGTGTAATTGTTCGTCAGTGCACTTGAGTGAACACTCCGCTTTCAAAATACTGAGTCGGCACTCTGACATGTGTAGAATGTTTCATTGGTTGACCAATATTATATTACCTATACATTTAAAAACATTTTTTGACAATTTTATGTTAGTAACAAAAAATCTAATTATTCAACATAAAATATTTCTAGATAAATCGACATTCTTATTATTATTACCGTATAAAATAAAGTGAAAAAAGCAAATTCCTTAATAGTTCTTATGATAATTAGATCTTTAGACAATATGAAGTTTTTAATATTTTTTAAACACGTCAAACAATTTAATATTAAAAAAAAATTTAAATAAAAAATTTTTATAAATCGAAAATACATGTAGAAGCAAAAGAAAGGTAAACTTCCAGATAAGTAGTGTGAGGAATGTATAATCGCTACTAGGGGGCGAACAATAAATAGATCAGTTCTTTTACGTCGAGCCTCAGAATCAGTTATAAAATGACAAAGCGCGATTTACAATAAATTTTTTATTTGTTACTGAACAACAGTCTTTTTTTAAAACGTTGTCATGGATATGCGTAAATGTAATTCTAATTGGATAAAAACGAAAATGCTCAAGTGAGTGGCCTTTTTTATCTAAGCTTTTGATTTCTACATACTTTGACATGGCTTCGTTTCTGAAAAAAGGCAAAAAGTTTCCGTTAATTTTTTAAAAATTATTATTTTTTTTTATTTATGATACGACAAAACAAATGAGTCCAATTGTATAACGGAATTAATTTACGGAAAATGCTTGAAAATATGTGTCATGTACCAAGCAACATTGTTCCATGAGTATTAATAATTTTCGCTCTAAAAATATGAACACATTTAGAAAATTATAAAGTGGTTTTACATAGACCGTGGTCTTGTTCGGCTCAGTATGTTTACGCCCTTCTTATTTATTTTAAAACATCATGTTTTTATAATGAGCTGCTTAAATAAAATTGCGATTGCTTAGATAGACCATTAAATTTCATAACAAAACTTTGCTGTCATTTTATTCCATGTTATAATGTGATCTATTAGTAGATTCCAAATATTTTGCAACCCTTTTATTTTTCTTCTTTTTTGCAGCTTAAATTTTTTACAGTAAGTTGAAATCAAATATGAGCTTCATTGCTATACACGCACAGAGCATTATTTTTTTTTATCAAATTATTTAGTTTTATAATGAATGTTTATCTTTTAATATTATGGACTTCCGTGCTGTTACTAAAAGAGACTATCTTCGTTCCTTTGCCTTAATCCACGAGTGAGATTGTGTTACTTTTTCGTTTGTGTTCAATAAGCGACATTTTTTACTCAACTTTCAGTATTTCGTGTTTTCTTTCTCTCTCATTGATTTCATATCCTTTAAATAATACTCTACTTTGCATTTACCAATAACAGTTGATGGAATTTTTTAATTCCCAGTTGTTGGTAATTTTGGATTAATTTCAAAAAAAAAAAAAAAAAATCGAGTATAATCTACTTGCGAAAATTTTTCAAATTAAATTAAAATTAAATTTTTAATTGAAAAAATTATCTTTACAGCATTTTGCATTGATGTAACAAGCTATAAAAAGAAAATTTTAAATCGCGGCATTCGAAAATTTATTCTTATAATTATGTAAAAATAAGAAATATTCGAAGATACAATATTCGTAATTATTTGAAATCACTTAAAAATACAATATAAATACAAATAAAAATCTTAATAAAAGGAATTAATTGAAATCGCAATTTTTAAATTCCGTAATCACTTGATACAGCGTCATTTTGGTTGGCGAGAAAATGTTTGTCGCCAACTTTCCAGATCTCGCCAAATGGTGGACCAAAATTGGACTTTGCGTTAATTGCAATCGAAAATTTGCTTTAAAATTGTGCTCGAAATATTTTTCATGAAAATATCAGAAAATATTGGGAGTCACAATATTAAAAATCAGAAATCCTGCTTCTTCACGAAACTTCGGATTCTAAATTTCGAATATCGGAAACTCAGGAGAGGTTGGCGATGACATTAAGTATCGTGGTAAATCCGGAGTTTAAAATTTGAGGTAAAAAATATTCACTTAAAAGTAAAGTATAATTTCTCCGACAAATAAACATGTACTTAGGCTCACCGTGAACTAGTAGATAACACTCTTCGGAGACCAAGTTCGATCCTGGCCGTTGTTGTAAAAATGGGAACGCACTACTACCTTCTGCATGCACGTTTGGCGGGTGGGAGCTTGGGAGTTTTCAAAGTTTTTTCATATTCATCGGAACGTTTACAAAGAAAGTCAAGCAGACTGTTTAATCATTATTTATTTTTGCTTTGAATGAAATATTTTTCATTATTTTTCTCAACAACCAATTAACCTTCTTTCACAAACATATTTGCATGAATTTATGCTACCTTTATTTTCAGTACGATTTTTGCGTGTGCATATTCTCTAAGAGCCGCTGAGGCCTAGGTTGGCGTTCATTCTCCCTATAGAAAGTAAGTGAGTTCAAATCCACCGAAGATACGTCGTGTTTGCTACTGGCGACTATAGCAATTTCATTCGATCGTGGTCGGTTTGCTCTTCATGTTAAGTGAACCTCTGTGGGCTCTTCTGCTTCTGAATGAAGAAGACTTTTAAAGTCCAAGAGGTCATGTCCACTAGCTCTAATAGATACATCATCTCAGCTACTGAAGTGATGGAAAGGTTGAAAATGTTCCCAGCTGACAGACATTATTGCAACATTACTAAGCGAGATAAAGGAAACACAGGTACTATACACAACGAAAAGTACATTTAATGACATCTAAATTTTTTCCACATTTTTATTGAATGATAAAAATATGCTCTTCACGCAAATGCGTTGTTTGAAACCCTCAAACGATTTCGATGCACTTTTATTTGTGTCAAAAAATTTCATTTTTGGGTATCGAAAATGTGCTCAGCTTCATTTCATTTATAGCATCAAACCTTGACTAAGAGCGTTAGTAAAATTTTGCTGAGAGAAATTTTCAATAACAAGTAAAGTTATCATTTAAAAAATTCCCTTCAGTTGATCTGAGCAAAAAATTTAAAATTGTTTAAATTTTTAACTCTACATAATTTTGTCGCCAGTATAACGATAGAATTGTTATAAAACTTAAGCAACGTATTAAAATTGTGCAAAAACTCTGAGATTTTGTGACAGTGATTCGTAGCGGCAGTTTCTTCTTTCACTTCACGCATGTGACAAAATTGGATTAAAATATTCTTAATTTAAAAATGTATAGCAATGGTGTTAAAATTTTCCGCAGTTCGCGATGTTTTTGTGCGCATCAGAGCTTGATCAGAAAAGTGGTTTACGCCCCAATAGTCACATAAAAATATTTATGCAGTAAAATACATTGGCAAAAGAATTTTAAATTTCTCTTTTTATTCACAAGAACTGGCAAAATTGTCCAAAAGTACTAGTTATGTAGCAATATTTAATCCTCGGCATCCATTAAACACAAAATTGTAATTTATCAGATGACAGAAAAAAGATAAAATAATTTAATTGGTTGACTTGAACATGTTGCGTCTATTGATTGTTGTTGCACCAGCCTACTTCCCTGTTCCTAGCCCGGGGTTGGGCTCTACCAGTTGTACAGAAGAAGCAGCAGCCAGGTGGTGTATTTCTGATTTGAAGCAGAAAACCCACAATACTTGCCCTACCCGGAGGTATCATTTCACCTGGAGGACATTGCGACCACGACCAGTTTTAACGTGCTCTATCCGCCATTAGCAAACACGACGGATCATCGGTTCATCGAGGATTCGAATTAAATACCTTCCGATCATGAGAACGACTCCGCAACCAATCATGCCACCGTTCCTACGTGCAAATTTTGACTTCTCAATTAACGCAATTTTTTTATGTAATGCAAGTGAGTTGCTTGGTTGGAATGTATGGAGCAAAGTCCAAACTAGAACATGCTGTGCCAGAAGAAAACAAAAAGCTGTTTATTTTATGATAACCCAGATAACATTGAATGTCTAGTTAAAAACATAACAGTATTGTATAACTACAATAAATCATATATAGTATGTAAATTTGTATTCAATCAAAATTTTAAAATACCCATTGTATAATTTAAAATTGAATAAAACTGATAAAACTAATAGATAACGCGAAAAGACTGTCATAGGGAGGCTCCCTCGCAAGGAAACAATTTTTTAAAATAAAATTGTTTTTTTTTTAGTTAAAATTTATAAAATTTGTTTCTTAGATTTTTTTCTTACGACAAAGCTATTTCAAGCACACGATCTTCCGTATTCCATCAGAGGAGCAACGGCTCCAAACTCTAAAAGGATCCAGCATTTTCTTGGTGCTTGCTTGCTAAAAAACTTTATTCAATCCTTAATAAAGAACATGAAATTAAGGATTTTTAAATTCCTGTTCAAATGAAACGGATTTTGCAAAAGTGGTTGATGCATTGAATTAAATAATGGCGCGCAAAATATATTACATTAATATTCTGTTCTTTTGTAATCCATCTAAATATGATCCAAATCTAACGTCGTAGAATTTCTCAGTGTAAACATTTAATTCCGGAATTGGCTTTCAATACGAAAGTGAACTCAGCTTTCATTACATTATTCTTTGCCATGCAAACATTTGCCACGCTTCAATGCACACTCGAATTTCTTAAATTAACTGTAAACATGAGGCACGAAAAATATTTAGCCAATATTATTTTCTTTCCACCACAAAAATGATTCTTCACGATGAGAATTCCTCAGTCTAAATATTCCTGCTCTGCAAACTTTCGACCTAAATCCATGATCCAACTATTTGACTATCTAGTAATTAAAACTCAAGTAGAATTATTACGTAAAAAATTGCATGAAAGCTGCTTATTTCTACGGGAAGCGCAGTCACGAAAACGCGAATACAGAACTGAATAACTGCATAGCAGGAAATGAACTTCATGAGGCGGAATTTGCATTTGCAAAACTAGAAGAGATATCTTCTTCTGTAAAACGATGAATTTGGGATAGTTTAACTTTCGGCAAATCCTGCTTCCGACACACAAACACAAAACGAACGTCATCGTGTTGAATAAAATGAAACAATCTTACCTGCAAAAGTTTGTTTTCAAGAATTATAAAAAAATTTACGAAAATTCAGTACAAAAGCAATTGGATACCTCTTCGGCAAAGGATTGTTTTCTTATAAACATTCTAAAATTGGAACAAATGGATATTGATAGTAATCCCCTAAAAATTGTTTGCCCGTTGGTCTATGTTTCAAAAGAAGACGAAGATTCAAATATAGAAAAGAACGTGAATTTCGCGTATCTGACGTAAACAAAACTTTTGATTTTGTTGAGTCTTATCAAGAATCCAAAAGTAAATATAAAAATGTCGTCAAAATTTAAAATTCGCTTAGTCGGTGATAAATATGTGTACGTGAACATTGGAAATTCTAAATCAATCGTAAAACATGTCTCTCAGAAATATAACTGATCAACTAAGAATTCATTTGCGTAGTTTAGAAAATTTAGGGGTGACCGAAGAAAAATATGCCTGCAACTTTATCCGGTACAGAGAGTCGAAGCTTCTATTCAGGAAATTCGTATTAATTTTTCGAGTAAAGTGGTTCTGTTATAAAAGATACATTTGAGGTGCCATTCAAAAATTGATACACTTGATGCAGACTATTTCATTAAAAATAGAATTTATTTAACCGATAGTGAAAACAATGATTCTGACATATCGGTTTAACTGGGTTCTGATTACTTCGAAAACTGATTCCAAAAGCTTCTAAACAAAGTGTCATCACCTTGTTTCTAATGAAGTAAAAAAATGTGAGATGAAATTGATATCGTTCAGCTTCGGCTAAAAATATTCTCCTAGGAAAACATCATGAGTTTAATGTTTTTTTATAATCTTAAGTTTGGGTGTTTGTTACATGATGTGAAGAAGGATAAGAAAATAATTTTGGCGATAAATTCAACAGTTCTAGGTGATAAAAATATCTTTTCATAGAGAACGATTCAATGTTATACACATCAACTATGAAGCATCATGTAATGGCCATAAATAAATTGAACGAGAATTTGCATGCATCAGAAACCAAATTAGATTTGGATTATAGGATGTAATATGGCTAAAATACTGTAAAAGAAAAATAACAAGTTAGGAAAAAACGGAGTGAAATTTTGATTACATGCGAAGTAATAACGATAGACCCTAAGTTATGAGATTTAGCATAAACATTCTGCTTCCCATTTAATAGCTTTCTTTTTTATTTAGTCTTGTTATTTAAAAATATTTCGCACTTCATACACAGTTTACAATGGTATTTTAAAAATAAGACTCTTTTACATAGAAGAAAATACATCGAAATATGTGCCATTTTGAAACATAAATGCAAATGAATATGTAACATATATGTCCATTATTATTCTCCGTGTAAGTTGTAAATTAATTCGGTTGTTATAATGTAAACTGACTGTGTATTAAATGTTTAACCTCATTATTGATTCGTGTATAACTGCTCTTTCACACATAATGCACTGAATAAGAAGTTTGGTTCCAAGCTTGATGGATTTGCTCTTGTTATTTCAAGACGCTTCAGGCAATTTCCTCCAGGAAGACACTATGTGTTGTCTATACTTATAGCTTGTAGATACTTCCTTTAAATATAATTACAGTTTTCCTGTAAAGAGACATCTTAGTTTGAACCATGTTTTTTTATGAACCCTGGAAAATTACATGGAGTATTATTTACCAGTGTAATTTTCCAGGGGAATATTCGAATGAATCAAAATTGTTTTATTCCCGAAAGTAAATAATAATCAAAAGCAAAATGTTTCCACTATCAGTATTTCTGAATAACTAGTAAAATTGGGTTCTATATCATTTCACCGACGAAATGACAGAACCTATACTAAACAAAATCTAAACAAACTGTCAGCTTATAGAATGTGGGTTTTAAAACCAGTTAACTTCTATCCATATAATATCAGAACTAATAGAAGTGAAAGTGTCTATGAAATTCCCCTAATTGATCAACGAATTATGAAGTAAGATATAACGACACAATAGATTTACGGAAATCATTGTGCAGATAAAAATTACAAATGGAAACAAATAAGCTTTTCACTACAATATGACTTGCATTATAACTCTAGCATTTGAATGTGAAACACTAGTACATCTTCGTCATCTTTGAAACAAAAATGTTCGTGCAAAAAGTTAAAGAGACTGATAACACGCAGACGCTGATAAAGGAAGGACTGCGGAAAATATCTCTTGATTATCCCGCTGTAAACAAAAACAAAGCTTTTGGAAAGTTTAACAATTTTTAGACTTCGTAGAATGAAGTAAAACTTGTTACAACTTCAATTTTGACTTGTCATACCCTGTCATTTGGTGATATTTTGAAAGCAGGATGTGGAATAGAACCAAAAGTTCTTGTTTTAAAAATATGTTCCCTAACTTTTTCGCGGATTCTGAAAATTGTTTCGGTATGCACAAAATATATACCAATGCAAAATACATCACCAAAATTTCAAAACTGATTTTTCCGGCAAAAGGTTGCATAATTTTCATATTTTGGAAAACTAATTGCCGAAGAATTGCATGGATTATTTTTGCATCAAATTGATGAAAATAAAATTATAAAAAAGAAGGAATAAGATTAGACGAAATTTTAAATCCATATATAAGAACTAGTTAGATTATTCGATGTAGAATTTCGCGATTTTCATTAAATAGCACAGCAATAAAGAAAATAAGACTTACTTTTACCCATAAGCAATTCCTAAATCCATATAAAGGTTTTATGAAAGATGTATGCGCAAAGCGAAACTTTCCAAGGAGAAGCAAAGAGCATCATATCATCCAAACCTAGAACAATCTGCCTATCGCATTTAATGGTCCATAACTAGAGAAGTTTAATATCAGACGCGTGAGAATTCGTAACACATAGTGAAATATCCAACAGAAAAAAGAAAAGTGTCATAAAAAACTGAAATATCGGAATAATGTGACCATGAGTTATTTATCTGGAGAGCTTACAAACATTTATTTATCAGTTTGTTAGGGCGGAGCTTGTAATCCCCATTATGCGAATTAATATTTCGTTACATTATTTGTGATCTTTATATGCATGTAAATCACAGAAGTTTTTTAAAGGTTTGACTTTGGATTTCAATTAAACTAGTAACTTTTTAATTGTAAACAAGATCCAAATGCACATAAAATTAATTATAATGTTAAATCCTCGACAGTTATAGTTATGGATATTACAAATATTGCAATGAAATTTCTAGAATGAAGAAATTTTAATATCAATATTTTTCTTGATAGAATTGAAATTTTAAAATGGCTTGAAATTACATTGTATGACTATATTATTTAAAATTGTACAATTTAAATAACAAACTCCTATACTACTGATTATTTGATCTGAAATTATATGTAAATCCTCGAATGAATGATATGTCCTTGAATAATTTATACTTATTAATATTCATATTTTAATGGAATAAATAAAATTTTAATATCAATGGTTTCTAATAAATAGGCTATATATATTTATGAGGCATATTCGGAAAGTAAGTACCGTTTTGAAAAACAAAATAGTAACAGACATTTTTGTTACTAAGCCAATATTATTTTTACACGAGAAACCATCTATTAAACTATTTTTCTACATAGTTTCCGCCAATGTCGTTACGTGTAACCAGCTTTTATATACTTTCTTTATAGGAGCTTCCCGTCAATCACGATAACCACGATTCATAGCATTTTTCACCTCAAGGTAGAATCCTAAGTGCTTGTCGTCAAGCTCGTGGCTTATGTGCAAGACCAAAGTATAAAAAGGATTGTGCCAAGTCTGGACTGTACGGCGGATGATCGACTGCTGATAACGATACTTTTGAAGCATCACTTTAGTGTCACAAGAGCATGGGGTCAAAGCGTTGTCATGGAGCAACACAATTCCTTTACACAGCATTGCTCTCTTGTTGATTTGAAATGCACTCCGTAGTTTTCATAAAGCAATATCATCATGCCGCATCTCTGTGAAGAAATTCATAAGCAAAACCCCTTTCATATCACAGAACACAGTGCATGATTTTTTGTGCTGACATTATCGTTTTGAACTTTAGTTGTTTCGGAGATAGTGTGTCTATAATCCATTGAGAATGTTGCTTCAGTTCTGGTATGACTTGGCGAACTCACGTTTCCTCCCCTACCACATTTTGTTTTGAAATATATTCTGCCTCTTCTCTGTTTCGTGTGAGAAATGTCAATTCATACCTACTATTACTACTACTACTGCCAACTCGCTTGAATTTGTAAATGTCAGTGAGAAATTTTAGAGCCCAGGGGAACACAAATTGTGATAATTTTAGCTGTTTGTTATAATTTCATACAAAATAGTACGTGGAATATGCGGAAATCCGTTTCAAAGTGTCATTCGGAAACTCTTATATCCATGGATTTTTTCATCAATTTTTTTTACCAGATTATCTTTGACAACAGAAGACCACTTCGAGCCTCGTCATTTGTTGGACCTTCAGTAAACCTTCGTACCCACTTTCTTTCCACTCCATAACTCATCAAAAATAACTTTGTTTGTATATAGATTTAAGCAAGTTTCATAACCCTTGTGTTCAAAAATCGAATTACAGCACGAATCTCATAGTCGGCGGAAACAATGATTGTTTTAAGCATTTTACACGTCCAAAGTAAACTTTAAACACAACGTGGAACAACCTAAATGCCGTCGATTGAGAGACAGTGTACGTGGTAGACTACTGCGCATGTGCGGGACACCGACAACTGCATTACAGCTGCTGCACAGTCATTATTTAACAAACTGTACAATTTATATAATAATTTCTTCTACCACCGATTATTCCTTATCTGCAATTTAATGTAAAATCATTAAACAATTTATTAGTATTCATAATGAAAAAAAAAATTTAATACCAAAATTTTCCTAAAAATCTGACACCTATTTTTGTTTTAACCAATTTTATAATAATATTCAATACATTGATTTTATTAAAAAAATATACAGCTTACATAATAAGCTCTTCCAAAAATGAGCGCTTCGTCTACAATTTTAATACTTTTAAGCATACCGTTGAATAAAAAAAATTAAGAAAAAGTGTGTATTGAACACATGTATTTGTTTTTGAAATCAACAAAACTATTCTTCTCAAGAAAGATTTTTTTATTGAACATTTTATACTGCACTTAAAATGCATTACATTTAAGTTTGGAAAACATAAATTCTATTTTCCTAAAGTATATTTACAAAAATTGTGTAAAAAAACAAAATACCTATAAAATCACATTTATTTAAGAACTGAATTTTTACAATCTTCTGAAAAAAAAATCACCAAAGTTATAATGTCCCTCTTTAAAACATACTAACAATTAAAATTTGTACCACACAAATTAAAATAAGGAATTCATTAGCTACGTTTATTATGAAGATGTGAAAATATTCATTAGAGAGAATTTTTGATCAATATTTTGGAAATTTAAGTCATAGCCTATAAGAATTATTATTTTGTCACATTGAAAAAAAAGGAAGTGGATTTTAGCTGAAAAAGTGCTTAATTTGAAAAAATAAATCACATACCAGTTTCAATTGAATGACACTGATAATACACTTTTTTTTAATAAATTCATATTTTTAAATTTGTATGCTAAAGCAAAATAATTTTATTAACCTAATGAAGAAGAACTACTAAAACCAGTGAAATCATTTTATCACCAATTTTAATATTTTACATCTGTGTGTTTTTAACACCAAATTTTTTAATAGAAAATATTTATGCATTTTATATAATATTTTTTGTTTTTTTGCTTAACACATTCAGAATATATGCCATAGAATTCAAAAAATTTTCTCCAAATCTAGTTAACAGTCAATACTTTTATTAAAAAGATTAGTATTTGTTTATAACAGATCTAAAGCTATCTTTATGCGAGTAGCAAAGAGGGACTTTTTTTTAAAAAATAAAATTAAAAAATGAAAATATGAAATAAGCAACAGAAAGAAAAAATAGCACTAGAAATTTTTTATTTGCGACTTTAAAGAAGCGCCAGAGAAAAAGAATTTTCTAAATTGAATTTAAAAATGTTATTGTATGGTTTGGAAGCCATCCAGAAAGCATTGTAAAAGATCTGAGCAACAGTCCCGTTAAAAAGTGGCGAAGATATTGCGAATATTTCAAATATTATGTAGCTGAGTTTAATAACTAATTGAGACATTAAAAAAATTATGTTTTATTCTTTGAGTCATGTATAAATGACATTAGCTTTTTAATATTTTTTTATATTATAATATAAATCCGCAATAATTGAGTAAAATTATCTTACTAGCATCTAGCACTGATGTGACTTGATGTGAAAAGAAAATTCCGCGTTATTCCAGAATATACAAAATCATATAATTATGTAAATAATAAAATATTCAAAGCTACGATATTCAAAATAAATTGAAATCGTATAAAAATATAAATAAATCCAAATGCTCGATAATTAGAAACCCCGATACTTGAGTTTATAAAACGCAAAAGTATCATAATGGATCGAATATTTTTGATATAGTATTTTTCACATTCCGTAATTACGTCATATTGCGTCATTTTGGTTGACGAGAAAATGCTCTATTTTCCATTTCTCGCCCAACGGTGGACCGGACTTTGACTTAGTTGTATTCGAAAATTACCTTTATAGTTGAGTTTGAAATACTTGTCAATAAAATAACAAAAATATTGGGAATCACATTGCTAAAAATCTCAAATATTGTTTCATCGCGACATTTCGGTTTTTAAATTCGGAATATCTTCAACTGAGGAGAAGTCTGCGATGATATTAAGTATCATGATAAGCGAGAAATTTAAAATTTGAGGAAAAAATACTGATTGAAAAGGAAAGGACAATTTCTTTGATAAACACACTTGTACTTAGGCTCCCTATGATAGAGTGGATATCGCTCTTCGGAGCATAAGTTCGATCCCAACCACTGTTGTAAAAATGGGAGACCATGATGCACTACTACATTCTGCATGCACGTTTGTTGATGGGACCTTGAGAGTTTTCCGAATTTCCTCATGTTGTATGGGACGTATACATAAAAGTCATAAATGATTATTAATAATTATTTTTTCAAATGAAATATTTATAATTATTTTTGTAACAACTACTTTACATACATTTTCAAACACAGACATGTATTAATCCCAGTTTTGTTTTAATATGATTTGGGCGGGTGCACATTTTCTCTGGTGGCCAAAGTTGACGTTCATTCTCACGATAGAGTGGTAGTGAGTTCAAATCCTGTCCCAACCGATGATTCGTCGTGTTTGATAATGGCCGCTAGGGGAATTTCAATAAGCCGTGGTCCCAATGTCCTCTTTATTAAATGAACCCGTGTGGGTGGAGTCCATGTCTAGGGGTCTTTTGTTTCGTACCTGCTTCTGAATGACGAAGATCCATCCTTTTTAGGAGTTCAAGATTTCATATCAGCTTGGAGCTCCATTAGATAAAGCCATATCACTTTCGCCTCTGAAGTGGTGGTAAACGTTTCTAGCATATGAGAAGTACAGCAGTTTTTTTAAGCGAATTGAAGGAAACATTTAGGTCAAACTTCGTACATAAAATGTTTACAAAGTACATTTCACACATTGGAGTTAAAAAGTTGTTTTACATTTTCAGAGGACTTTAATTGAATAATGGAACTGAGTTCTCTTCAAGCAAAGGAGTTGTTTGAAATACTTAAAGGATTTTGATGCACTCATTTGTTACAAAAATATCATTTTTTGATATCGAAAATGTGTGTGTGCGCGCTTAGCTTCAATTACTTTATAGCATCCAATATTAAGAAACTATTTGATTAACAAGAGTAAAATTTTAAACAAGAGTTTGATTAACTCTTGTTTATAATTTTATAACATATATAATAAAAAAACAAGAGTAAAATATATAATAAAAAAACAAGAGTTTGATTAACAAGAGTAATTTAAAAAATTCCCCTCCGAATATATGAGTAAACAATTTATATTTCTTTCAATTTTTAACTCTAGACATATAATTTTGTCGCCAGTTTTTAACGATAGAATTGTTGAAAAACCTAAGCACCGAATTAAAATTGAGCAAAATTCTAAGGTAGAATTTTCGTCGCAAAAATTTGCAGCAACAAATACTTATTTCACTTTACTATATAGACTAAAATGAATGGTTAGATGAAAATATTCTTAATATAAAATTTTATCGAATTGCTGTTAAAACTTTCCACGCTTTGCATTATTTTTATGCGCAAGAGGACTTGATCACAAAAATGTTTCACAGCACAACATATTTTTTGAATATTTGTTTACTAAAACGAATTTGCAAACGAATTTCAAATTTCCCGTTTTATCATAGGAATTTGGGAATTTCTCCCGAAATGGTGTTTACTTTGCAATATCTATTCCCAGCATTAAAATTAAAATTTTTATTGATTAGATGACAAAAAAAATGGTAAAATGCTTTAATTGATCGACGTTTTCAATATGTTGAGTCTTTGTATGAAAGGAATCAGCCACCATAAAGTAATCTTGTAATGTATAAATTGTAACCTCTCAATGAATATAACTATTTCTATGTTACGTTCAGGAATCACTTGTTAACACGAAAAGTTGCTGGTGAGTTGGTTGGTACTTATGACGCAAGCTCCAAAGTAGAATGTGCTGCAGAAAAAAAAACTGTTTTTTTTATGAAAACCAAAAACATCATTAAAAGTCTAGATAATATAAAAGTATTGTATGGCTGCAATAAAAATATATAGTATGTAAATTTGTATATAGATAGTTTATCAAAATATTAAAACAACGTTGTTTGCATCATTTAAAATAGAATAAAAAGGATAAAACTAATTGATCTTGAAAACGGAAAACGCATTGCCATAGTGAGGATTCCTCCAAAAGAAACAATATTTTAATATATGAAAGATAACGTTTATAAAATATGTTTCATAGATTTTTCTTTCTACCCTGTGGTGAACGAATGTGCAGTATTCGATTCGCACTACAGAACTGCATGTGCGTGACTCTCCTTCTAGAACGAACTTTTCTTTCCGCACATGATTCCTGTGCTTATTTTAATTTTATGTAAATATTTATTGTCACCAACCAATCAGAAGATATTTTTACCTGTATATATAGCCTGTTGGTTTTCACTCGCCAGACAGGCAGAGTGAGATGGCAAGTGTGTTGCTTGTCTGATTTTAGTTCGCAATAACAGCCTATTGATTTTAATTATCCTGTATTTACTTGAGCACGCTAGTTATTCACTTCAACCCCAAAGCTACTTCATGGAAATGACTTCCACTATTACATCAGATGAGCAACCACTTCCAACTCAAACAGGATTCAGCGTTTCCTTGGGGTTGCGTTCTCAAAATATTTTGAGCACAATGCGCTTTTTTTATTCACTATACATGAAATTAAAAACTTGCGTGTTTCGTATTTTTAAATTCTGTTTCTATGTAAACGCATTTTGCAAAAACGGTTGATGTAATTAAATTAACAATGGAATAGAAAATATTAAACTAATATTCTGTTCCGAAGAACAGAATATTAGTTTAATATTTTCTGTCTAAGCTATCTAAAATTTTTGCCGCGTGATTTCTCAGTGTAAACAGTGAGTTTGTTTTCAATACGGAAGTGAATTCAGCTTTCATTATATTATTCTTCAACATACAACGATTGACAAATTTTAATACACCTCTTCGAATATATAATATAACTAAATAAACTATAAATGTGAGACACGAAAACCATTAAACCAATATTACTTTATTTCCACCATGAAAAATGATTGTAATGAGAATTTTTCGGAGTAAATATTGTTGTTCTGAAAACTGCGTTTTCTAGACGAAACCACGTTGATTTTTTTATTACATTAATTATTTATTACAAAAATTATTGATAAGCTTTAATGCTCAAGAGAAACCAATTTGAGAGACACAATTTGTGAAGATTTGAGTCATTCGCTCAGGATAAGTTTATAAGTCGATAAACGCGACTTTTCCTTCATTAAACGGATTCTTATCTTTTTTAATGGTTAAAATAGGCATGCAGTTCGAAAGGATATCACACATTTTTAGACCGATTGTGTATACATTAAATTATATAATAAGCAATTTGCCAATCCAAAACTAATTGTTCTGTCGATTTCAACATGGCTTTAAAATTAGTTTACCATTTCTGTTATGTCTGGGCGTCTTTGCTTCCTTGTTTGGAAAAAAAGAAAATTATGCAACGGATATTAATGAATTCATTACTTATACTTGTATACTATAACCATCTTCATTGATTACCAAACATTCAACAGCTCAACCGACAAACTTTCCCATGACTGTGGCTCTCAGGAATGAAAGTTTGACAGTGGCCATCAAAAACTGACGCTTGAAAAGGAGCATTTATATTCTCTAGAAAGAGAAGCAGTTACTTTTACTTGGCATGAGTAAAAAGTAGAGTTACCTACATAGAGTAAAATTTTACATTTTCTATTTAAATTTAATAAAATTTACTTTCTGTTTATTAGGTTGTCAGTAAATTTGAAGTACTGCTTCATATTTTGAACTATTATATTCTCGGTGGAATACTATTTTTATTAATAAATGCTTTTTCAATTATTAACAAAATGAAAACATTTTTAATTATGAAATATTCCTCCACAAATTAACGTTCTCGTTATTATTACAGTGTAAATTAAATGTAGAAAATTCCGAAGCAGTTGATAATTTTACTATTAAAATTAAGTTTGGCTTTTTTTACGCTACTTATATTCTAAAACACTCTAAGAATCTTAATTCGTTAATTTGAAAAACAATTTTAAAAATGTTAAGGAATGTCTTCGGATGTGAATTTGCGATTTTCTTGTTCCATACGTAAATATTATTTATTTCATTAAAAAAACAATTAAAATCGTCCGGAATAGATTAACAAGGATTAGGCATCGATTCTATCTCTCAGGAACTTGTACTCGCTTTTCACCGCAGCCCTCCCCCGTGACCTATGGAAGATTTCGAGTGAAAAAGTCGTCGGATGTTTCCATGCATGTTTTAATTAGCTTTTGACGCAAGATTATTAATCGTCTTTCCCAATGCTTTGGATGTGATGTACAATTTGTTGTATCAAGTCAACGAGTTAGAACCGAATTACTTTATACGTATATATATATATATATATATATATATATATATATATATATATATATATATATATATATATATATACAGGTTGTCCCAAAACGGCCGAATAAGCTCTGCACAGTTAGTTTGCGAGAAAAATACGAAAAACAAAGTATGACGTCACTTCCGGTGCAAGAAAAAAACACTTTATTGGATATATCAACAATTGTATTTGCATATCTTTCCAGACGATAATGTTTAAAACGTTCGCCGCGCATATTGCGTCATGCATGCGTGCCTGCCATGGAATGACTTTAAGCCGTCGTTAAGCTGGTGTTTTTAAAGGCTACATCTAGCAGTTACTGGTAGTCTTCGTATGGTGAGCAGGTATTCCATTCGTTACTACTACCAATAGTACTTGACGTAAGGCCAATGTTATGGAAATGCTTTTGGTTCCAGCATGATGGGGCTCCGGCGCATTTCTGTACGTGGTTGTCTGGATATGGAATACACCGGTCCCTGGATTGGACGTGGAGGTCCGGTTTTATGTCCGGCAGATATTACATCGTTGGATTTTTTCCAATGAGGCCATCTAAAGGAACTGGAGTATTGAGGCGTAGTGCCAACACCAATGGACATAGTTGCTCGTCTGCACGCTGTTTATACTTCGGTGGACCCCGCGATGCTGCAACTTATGATGACCGCCATTACACGGCGTGCTCAAGCCTGCCTCGACATTCAAGGCGGACACTTTGAACATCTGCTATAAATTGTGCACATACTGCTGTTGATGTGTTCAATAAAGTGTGTTTTCTTGCACCGGCAGTCACGTCATATTTTGTTTTTCGTATTTTTCTCGTAAACTATGGATCGTACAGGAACGCTTCTTTGGGCAGTTTTTATGTACTCCCAACGAGGAACTTAGCTATGCAGAGTTTATGCGGCCGTTTTGGGACACCCTGTATATATATATATATATATATATATATATATATATATATATATATATATATATATATATATATATATGTATATATATATATAATTAAAAAAACGATTGAAATAGTAACATAATAAGAATTATATTTTTCAGAGACATATTTCTTTCTAGTAAGATACCTAAATACTTTTTTGAAATCAGTAAGAACTGTAAAAAGAAATAAAAGACTACTAATGGATATTACCACGAATATGTTTATATTAAAATATATATTTAATAAATTACATATTTTATTATTTAGCTATTTTATAGCTTTCATTATTAAAAGAATACGTTGTTGATGTTGTGAAAGAATACGTTAAATTAATAACTATAAGTATTTATAAGTTGTTATTTGATAAATCAATTTTCGAAATCTGAGGATCAAAATAGGTAATTATTTACAGTTTCATATACTCGTAGCTCATAAACTAAGCATCTAATATTTGCCAAAATTTCAAAAAATAAATAAAATAACTAAAATGTGCAGACAGAAAGTTGAAGAGGTGACGCTAATTTACCCTTCTGTTGTACAAAACATGCATGCTCCATGCAGAAGTGCCAAATACCACGGTGATTGTAATGGCATCCGGAATCGATCCCAGAGCCATCTACTAAATTATATATATTGTTACAAATTTATAAATAATGATTATTTTTGTCTTTCAATATATCAGACAGATCAGAAATTCTCACGTTTTGGGCAAAAATTGCGGTATTTAGACGTGTTGTAGTTTAAAAGCGGATTTCCTAATGATTTGGCGACTTGGCGACAGTTGGCGAGATTTTTGGCGATGGTTGGCTAGATTCTTGGCGAATGGGCGTGAAATCGATACTTCTGGGAAGATCCATCACATAAGCTCTAGAACCAATATTTTTCGAGATAGCCTAGAAGCTTCCAGAACCTTGGCGAAATTGGTAGATTTCTCCGCCAATTCAAGTATAAATACCGCAGCCCGACATAAAAGAGTAGGTTTTTGTGAAGACAGTAAGTGAGTGAAGACGATTAGTTGTGACTGCTAGTTGTTCTCTGTCGAAGGAATTTGAGACCTGTGATTAGAAGCTGTTTCTTATTATATCTGACGAATTGTAGCAGTATAATTGTGATTGTTACAGCGGGAATTTCGTTTATCTAGTGAAGTTTTTACGAATAAAAGTCTTGTGTTCATTAAGTGGTTGCTTTATTCAATTCTCAATCGACACGAACCCGTGGAGCTCGGTAAAATATTATAATGTCATAATTGCCGAAATCTTACTTCAGGACATTTGCATTTGTACGACATAGGGATAAATACGAATCGATTCAGAAATGAGTCGCACAAAACTGAAAAAAACGCCCTTTCTACTGATTTAGTCGAAGTACATGCTGTCATTTATGCACATTTTAAACTGTGATATCAAGGAAAGTTTAAGAGGTGACGCTAATTTTCCCTTCAGTTGTACAAAACATGCATGCTCCATGCAGAAGTGCCAAATACCACGCGTATTGTAATGGCATCCGGAATCGAACCCAGAGCCATCTACTAAATAATTTATATATTAATGTCATAATTGCCGAAATCTTACTTCAGGACATTTGCATTTGTACGACATAGGGATAAATACGAATCAATTGAGAAATGAGTCGCACAAAACTGAAAAATAGCCCTCTCTACTGATTTAGTCGAAGTACATGCTGTCATTTATTCACATTTTAAACAGTGATATCAAGGAAAGTTTAAGAGGTGACGCTAATTTTCCCTTCAGTTGTACAAAACATGCATGCTCCATGCAGAAGTGCCAAATACCACGCGTATTGTGATGGCATCCGGAATCGAACCCAGAGCCATCTACTAAATAATTTATATATTAATGTCATAATTGCCGAAATCTTACTTCAGGAAATTTGCATTTGTACGACATAGGGATAAATACGAATCGATTAAGAAATGAGTCGCACAAAACTGAAAAATAGCCCTCTCTACTGATTTAGTCGAAGTACATGCTGTCATTTATTCACATTTTAAACAGTGATATCAAGGAAAGTTTAAGAGCTGATGCTAATTTTCCCTTCTGTTGTAGAAAACATCGAAACAATGCCCTTGTCTTTATTTATTAAGCTACATGCTAACATTTACAGGTAAAATTATAAAATAAAAAATCGTTTTGAAGCAGATTTCTTTTTTCCCTTCAAGACTCATAAAAAAATACATGAGCAATGTAAAATTGCCCAATATGCAATGCGTTTTTCAATGGTACCTGAAATCGAACCCAGAAACTTCTATCTTACGTAATAAGATTTTCACGCCATAAATTGCGTAATCTTATTGTGAGACGTGTGATATCATGTGTGAAACAATATTGCCTGATAAGAAACTCCCCCGTTTTACTGCATCATCCTACGTAATAAAGAAATACATCGCACAAAACTAAATTATTGGAAGCGTTCTCTCGACAAATTAAATTATAACCGATTGTATAACATTTACATGTAAATCAGGGAAACTCCGTGAAAGTTTAAAGTGAAGCCTAATTCCTCATATGCAGGTTGGATGAAATATGCCGGCGCACTGCAAAATTCGACGCATAATGCAACGGAATCAGATATCGTAAACTTAAACTTCTTATTAATCTATTGATGTTTCATTCTTAATCGTACTATTGTACATTAATGTTTGAATAAAAGCAAACGCGATGTAGCGTAATCAAACAGAATAAAAAAGTTTATTACAGAACTGATATATATGGAGTGCGCCGATTAAATTGTGGAACTTGGTAGCATTCATTTATTTATTAACATTTGGTCAACATTTATTATCAGCGACCCATGTCCCCTAGCTTGGGCTTGGAGACATAGCATTAGTCTCATCATTGAAAAGTCCTGAGTTGGAATCCCAGCGCAACCATCGTGTTCACTAAAAACATTTGAAGTACGTTTAACTGGTCCTGTTCGCAATGTCCACCAAGGGAAATGACGTGTTAGGTTCCTCCAATGAATTAATAAAACTTCCACCTGTCTGCTGACAGGTAGATGCCAACCCTAAAATAGATACATGGAAAATTGCTAATGCAGTTAGAACATGCAAACACCGAAACTCTAAATAAGATGCGATACCTATTATCGGTGCAGGTTGTGTGAAAGGTGCACCTGTAAGTTGCAGGGTCCGACTGCTGCTATTGCATAAGGGATCGAACGAAGAAATTTCTATTGAATGTTTCGCTGCAATAATGGGCTAGTTCCCATCGTTGGACACGTGAAATCAAACGACATAGCGAGATCAAATAGAATAAAGAGAAACACAAATTATCAAATATAGTGAAGTGACAATTAGCGATAAACTATCGTTGTATTTCACATTTCGAGATAGTGGGTTTAATAGTTCATTTATAAGGATGAATAACTTTGCTGCAGGAGTTGACATCCAATTTAAAGCTATTGTAACCATTAAAAACACAATAGTCATCTGCCCTCTTAAACACTTATGGTGTTTCCCACTCCAGACTCTTCATCAGACAGAAATTTCTTATTCATAGTTTCTTCCCACTTCTGTTTAGTCTACAACAAGGAAGGCTTCCTTGTTTTTTGGAGTACAATGGGCATCGAGGGATGCATTTCTGCAGAGATCTTCAACATGAATATTAAACTTTCAACATCTCTGCTACCGACATGACCGTAGCAGGAAATTATTCTGTAATGGCCTTTGTCATCAGAAAATGATGATTATAAACCACAAAAAAATATAAAAGAAATCCCAGAAAAATGTAAGTAAATCATAATAAAAACTGAAAATGGGGTATAAATTTAATGTAACACATGTCACAAAAATTGTAGTTGCATACACCATGAATAATATTTATATATTACAATTTTTTAATATGTCCTTTCATTAACAATATAAAACTATATCAAAACACGTGGTTACCTTGTTAAGCATTCTGTGTTCTTTAAACACTGAAATGTTAAATATTTAAAACACTACAGAATAAAACGCGATTAATTATTTTCAAACATATACTATTTGTTTGTCTGAATATCAAATCTAAAAAGTAAAACACGACAGGAATTTCATTTGAAGGGAGACAAACAATCTAAATATAACATTAAATATTTTGACAAAAGCAATACAGCGAAGAAATTGGTTGAAGAGTTTCAGTATTGCTGTTCCGACTGTACTGAGACTGGTTTATAAAGTCAATATCTATGAAATTATTCTTTTAAATTTTTTTAAATGATGAATACAAAATCACCTTTCTACGGATAGTATTCCCCCTTCTGGTCATGCCAGTACAAATGAAAATAATTCTCAGTAAAACAAATCAAATTCAAATGGTACAATTTTGACTGTAAACTATGAAAGAACCTTGGACATTAGTCATTCCCATTACACGAAATGACTTTACAGGGACAGCAATATCATCTTAAAGAGATCAACTAACTCGATAAAAAGAATTTGTTTCTACCTCATCGAGACCTTCATTAAGTTTCAGAAATGATGTGAACACTTGCCAGAACATTCATCTTCTGAATTCGATTCCGGATATCATTGTAATAGGCGTCGCACTTTGGTACTTTTGCTTTACGCATGCATGTTTTGTATAACCAGAAAAAAAGCTTTCTTTATTTCACAAATTTAACTCAATTTTACCAATAATTTTAACAATATTTCAAAAGCTAAAAATGTTCGCTGCACATTTATCAAACTTAAAAAAATTGAAAAATGGAATTTCTTATTCATAAACTTCATCATAATATCCAAGAAACTACAATTTCGGACCTAGCCTGAAATATGATTTAAAATCTTAAAAGAAATACAGAAAAATTATAACATACCTTAAAATTTCTTGATGGTAAAGATTCAAATGTCCTTCAAGAATATTAAACAGCAATTTTCAAAATTCATTTATATAAATATATATATTATAAAAGAATTAAAAATTGAGAAAACTTTTAATTAATTTTGTTATTATGGATTTATTTTATTAATTTGTATTTAGTTTTTCTCTTTTAATAAAACAATAGAAGCCCGTTTATGGGAATTCCTTCCAAGCGTTTAAATAATTCTTAAAAAAGATAAATATAACAAAATTTAATTTTAAAACTAACTTTTTTAACAAACTGCTCTCTGTTTAAATAATTTTTTATCAAAAAATTTCAACATCTACTTTATAAGAAACATATTCATATTTAAACTCTAACTTTCATTTTAGTGACGATAGATTAGGCAAAGTGTCCTGTTATTTTTTTCGTTTTTAAAGTCACAGTTTTAAAAAAATTACACTTTTTCCATTTTTGTAATTGCAACATAGCAATTCACTGTTTTTTTCTGAAAAATGTACCATAATCTTGTTTACCTTTCAGCTTCTTGTTTTGTAGACGATCACCACATCATTTTTCTTCTTGTTTGATACCTGAAAACCCTTTTCCATTTTCATTTGTCATTGTTCTCAATCCTTTAACCCTATTTCTTAATTCAAAGTTACATCCGAGTTCAAATTCAGAAAATCTATTAGTTTCGGGAACAGTGGGCTTTGTTGTCGAGATTCATGGATGATAAATGATCTCATCATCAGTAAATGGTCCTAGGTCTTCTTCTGCTATGGTGATAATATAGAATGTGCATCAAAATGGCCTATTCTTTTACAAAATTTTACCAAGCATGGATTGTCAAGCGTATTGCACCTGCAACATCAGTTTCATAATAATTCTGAACAAAACATTATTATAGCTTCCAAAGGTACTTTCCGATATTTCCAAAGACTTGGGACTTCAATATCAGCAATAAGCAACACACATATAAATATATAAACATAAAATACTGACAATTATCTAACTTTGGATGGAGATTTTATGCATCATATTTTGCGGTTAGTAATAAAATTATAAAATGCAGATTACAATATTTTTCAATTTGCTGTTAATAAATACTTTAACGACAGAAAGACAATTTGGATATAGCTATAGGAAGCAATATTTTTCGAACACCGATACTGAAACGCATTTTATTCATTACTTGTTTTTCATAAAACATTTTCTATTCTAAATTTAACATTTTAATAATTCATTTGCAGTTAATAACATGTATAGTTTTCATACAATTTATTCATTTCAAAATTTAGCACCAAAATCTTTTGCTAATATATAATGGTCATGATATGATTATTGTAGAAGATTAGTATTATTTGTTATACTTTATATTCAGAAATGTAATTAATAGATTGATATATTAAGAGTTTAATATTTTAATTTGATCAAGTGAAGTACTGAATCTCTTTTATTTACCAGCAAAGTTGTTTAGTAGCTTCTAAAGTCGCAGAAACATTCAGTCACAAAAACAAAGCGAAGAACCTAATAATAAACACATAAAAGTAATATTCAAACACTAGATGAATACATGGAATCAATGCAAAAGTATGAACGTGCTTTAAAAATTTGAAATACTGATATTGAACACATTTATATTTATCTGTATATAACATAGAAAAAATACATTTTTACATTTAAACTATTTCAATAAAAGCAGCATATATTTCACTCTAAAATTTAGTAGATCTTAAAAGTACAATTGAGTTAAAGAGTATTGCATCATGCACGTTTTAATTGTCAATAAAAATAAATGCATGCGGTTACATTAAAAAAAAGCAATTAAAGATGAGAAAAACCGAGAGTTTCAAAACTTTATTCAAAACATCTTTCATCGCTACATAAAAAACATTTTATACTTACAGAGAATCTCACTATCTTATTAACGAAGGTAAAGTAACACAGTTAGCATACGGTCTTCGGATTCCAGGATCATTCAGGATCTTTTACACCTGCAATATAAAACTAAATATTGCAATAAATAATGAATATATTTTGAAAATTCTGGAATTGATATGATGTCAAATGTCAACTAGGGCAAGTTCATTCGTACATTATCGCAAAAATTAATTACTACTATAGTCTCTTCTAAAAACAACTCTTTGAAAAAGAAGACTTTACTGCATGCATTTTAGATTAAATCTTGAGAAATTTCTTACAGAAAAAACCGTCATGGATTTTCTGCTTCCTGAAAAATAAAAGTAAACAAAACAGATGATTCAGAAAAATTATGCAATTTTATAAAAGCTCAATATTCTAATAAACTTATACCGAAAGCACTACTGATATATATCTAATGAGTAACAGCTGAATCGAAATCAATGAAAATTTGTTCAAGACTAATCTGATAAACTTGAAATCAAAGGTACCACTAATATATACTTAATGAATAATATTAATTAAAAAAATTTTATTCAAGGTAGAGAACCTCTTTGTAATGGTAATACATATGCTAATTTTATGTAAAGGTCATTTAAAAGTTCACTATTTCGAAGACATTACATAAACCCCAAGTGAACTCAACTTAATGCAAATTGAGTATAAAGAAAAGTTACAATGAATCTTGCGGCAGCATAAGCTGAAATAATCACAACGGATTTGATTTCCAGTATGCAACTGCAAAGTTCTTCAAAACAATTTATTCATTTCTCCAAACAATCATCTTCGATCGCACTTTGTTCGACAATATCGAATTAATAAAGCAATAACTAATGACATCCTGTTTTAATGTGGAAAACTATATTAACGAAAAATGGATATGTGGTTTACGCTAACTAAATTTGAAAAATTGCTTAGGTGTAAGATGCCACGCTATTAATGTTTAAAAATTATCACAAAAATTTAAAATCTTAGCCATAATTATATGTACATAAAATAACATTCAAACAATTAAATTTTAATACATGCAGCCACCCAGTGAAAACAATGTACGATTGTTTTCCCTTTAGACTGGAAAAAAGGAAGATAAGTAATCTTTAAATTCCATTTACGAATATTGTAGGCTTAAATGATACGTCATCACTTCAATGAAAGTTTGGAATACTTATTTTATCAATCTTATAATATGCTTTTTTTTACAAAATTATTTCATACAAAAACTACTGTAGGTCACTTCTTTTAATAAAGTGTTATCCACAAATCCATATAAATAATTTGAAATAGAATTAAAGGGTCATTTAAGAGCAAACATTATATTTTTTTGTTTCATGATATGAGATATAAAGACACTCCGGTTGAAGACATTTTTATTCCTGTTGTTTAATGGAAATACTTAAAAAACAAGAGTTTATTTATTTATCTATTCTTAAAGAGATGAGTTACAACATGTGATTTTGATTCAATCAGAATTGTCTATGGTTAAAAACCCATGTGTATCTGAAATACATTCTTTTTTATTAATTAGTTTTATATTACATGAAAAAGGAAATATGAATCTACAATCATAATTATGTCACTGAATTATAATTATGATAGATAAGAAAATTATTAGCTTTTTTTATTTAAATCAGAAATATTTTAGAATTTAACTTAGAATAAAAAATAAACACATTGTAGTAAATAAATTGTAATTGATTAATTTGTGAAATGGTTTCTATTTACTCTAATTTATTTCAAATGCTCATACATAAGGTTATGGAGCCCTTACAAACCACCATTTTAGCACAAGGGATACAAGTGATGGTATCTTTATCTAGTGAGGTGCACAGTGGGATCATGATTACAAAAGTGGATGGGTCCTCGTAAGTTTGAAGCAGGGATCAAACAGAAGACTTCTAGATTTGGCCTGCCACCCTCATTGGTTATTTCTTCACATTTAGAATAGGGCGACTGTGACGTGCCCCAGCCACCATGAGTGAACATGGCGGATCTTCCGTTTCGGTCGGGATTCGAACTCACTGTATTTGGAAAGCAACCCTCTAACCAAACAGGCCGCCACACCCTCTCTAGACAAGGAGCACTAAATCTAATAGATGAGATACTATTACCTAGAAAATGATTTTTCCTGCGTTTCTCTGTAAAATAATTATATTCTTTAACATGGACAAAAATTTCACTGATACAAAATATAAGCATATAAATTATATTCTTTTTTCATACTACTAGTTAATTGAAAAAAGACAACAACTCTCCATAAATTATTTAGAAAACATGCCCTAGCGTTTATTTCAAATCGTGCTTAATTGTTTTTTATTATGAACGGCTTTCAATAGTCCAAATTCAATTCTATACTCTATTAAACATATTTTCTGTAATTTTTTGCACACTTCTGCAGATACTTGTAAGTTTCCACGGTTTTCTTCCTTGTGACACACGTAAATATTATAAAAGCGTTTCGTTGATGAAGGATATTGCATGGAATGTAAAAATTCCTTTCATTGTCTATTACCATTTGAAAGTGCATTTATTTTGTGGTGTCAATTTATATTTCGCAGGCTCAAAGAGCTCAGTTAATACGTTGGCATTTCTCGGAATGAAAGTTCCGGGCTTTATCTCAGCCACTATTTAATAACGAGAATGATTATTGTATTCTTACTTACATGAAAATACTTCGGGTGGAGTACTTGAGGTTTTTCGGGGTATCTTTCCTGGCGCGCGGGAACACGACCCGCTATCTATGAAAAATTTCTTTCGGAAGGAAAAGGAATAATAAATGCTAGATAAATTAGCACAAGCTTAATGTATATATATGTATGTATGTGTATGTATATATATTAATAACAAAGAACGTATTTAATGTAAATACTTAAAAAAGTAAGACATTTTACAGGTGGAAAGTTTCGTGTAATTATTTGTTTCCATTCTTGACAAAAAATCATAGTTTGGCACAATGTTTATCCTAATAGACAAGATTTTGTAGGCTACCACAAATAACTTTTAGTATATATATTGACTACACTTTCAATTTTTTAAAATTAACTTACATATTATGACTGTATAAGTTAAAATATATTTTAAAAAACATTAACTTGTTTCTACAGGAATAACGGCGTCAAAATATTTCTCAAAAATAAATCACACTATGACAATTGAAATTTGCTCTTTAATAAAAGCATTCGGAGGAAAATAAAAACTCACCATTATGCAGCTTCCCTTATAATGAGTTTTTATTTAACAAATGATCCTAATTTTCACAAAATGTCATTTTTACCAGTTCACTTAAATGCAGGTTTATAATAATAATAAAGAAACTCCTATTTCTCTCAGTAAAACATTATTTTATCACCAATTATTTAACAAAATTCTGAAGAACACAAAATTCACTAAATTTAATATGATTATAATGGTTTTAATTTTAGCATTTATTTCCTTACTTTAAATCGTAAAAATGAATTTAACTGCAATATAAAATGTACTCAGCATTACATATTTGAAAATAAATATAACAAAGTTTTATTTTTTCATTTCAATGTAATTACTTAAAGCTGGTACTTCCTTCACAAAATGTGAGTAATTAAATAATTATTCCATAAATTGTTTTTAAGGCAAAATATGATTTATATTTCAAAAATTTAATATTTAACATGCAATGCAAAATAATTGTAGTGACATAATATTTAATAAAGATTTAAAATTAAAGTAAATAAATATATATTTTCTACACAATCCTGCGCTATTCATACACTGATTAGAATATTTTAATATATCTATAATTAGTTATAAAACACCACATTAATTTATTTTTTACATATAATTTCAAATTTTATTTTTTTTCATTTGGAAATACTCACCTTATTTTTAAGTCATCCGATATTGATGTTGAATTCCTTCTGAAATTATGTCGATACATAACTCAACTATTTGAAATTATGTTTTTTTCTCAAAATCCATTATTATTATTACATAAAATTGCCGTCCGATGGCTGAGTGGTTAGCGTTCCTGACTCCGGAGCTGTTGGTCCCGGGTTCGAATCCTGGTTCAGGCATGGCTGTTTCTTTGCTTCTCGATTCTTTCTCTGTGTTTCTTTGTCCTTTCTTCTATGATGTTGCATGAATGTGGCCCACCCTATAAACGGGTTTGTGGTGGTATGGTGTGAGTAACGCTACTCGCCTCCGTGACTTGGTTCACAGGTGCCCGCTGGGTAACGACAAATGAGTATCAGTTTCTGGCCTTGTTGTGGCATTGGGTTGGTTACCCAAGTGTGCTCGCCGATGGAAAAAATATTACATAAAATTGTAAGATAACTATATTTTCCTGTGAATTGATTTACTATTATAATGAATTGAAGAGACGACAAATGAAAACACATGTCACCAAAAAAGTATTTATTACGCACTTAATTCAATTCACCACAGAAATATATCGTGGAATCTGTTAAAAGGCGAAATAAATCAACTATCAAGATAAAGATTCTTTCGATAACACAAGAAAGAAACTCACATCTATAGGTCTATGTGTAATTAATGATCATTTTTGCCCTAACTTAAGTATAAAAATTAAAAAAATAATTAGCATCAAAAATGTTAATTTAATTGTAATGTCAACTACACCGAATATTATTAACAACAGATTATTGATGCAAATAGCAATGACAATTCACGTCAAATATCTTACCCTAAGCTTTGAATATTTTTCAGTTTAAAGTAAATATCGTTAATGAGTTTAGTCTCTAAATATATAACATATATGCGTGTGTATTAAAATTTATACCTCTACAACATGACTCATATTTGATATATATACAGTGAAATATCAAATGTTTACACAATATCATTTAGACTTCTGCAAAATATTACTCATAAATTTCTCTCCATTTAAATGTATCGTCACTATATAAGCTATTTTGGCAACTGTTGGATTCATGTAACTAATTCAAACATAATTCAAAGATTTTAACATTTAAATAAAATCTCAATTTTTGTTATTAAAGATAGACGCTTCACTTAGATTTGATAATGAAAGACTTTTCTAGAATATACCAATGTGTACAAACTATGCAAAATCTCAAAAATTAGCATAAATTCAATTCATGCTTCGATCCTTACTTGGACAAAACAAAGCATTATGCAAATAATCATTCGAATAAACATTGAAGCATGCTAAACTTAATAATAAATTTAAATCAATTATTTAATCATATAAGTCATATTTATATCTAAGCAGCTGATCACATTTAAATATTGGTATACACACATATAAGATGAAACTATAAATGAGTTAATAAAATTCAAAATAATTTCATAAAATATTTGCTTAAAATTTATTATTTTACTATATTTTTAACTAATTATTTTTTTGTAAACTTCACTTTCATCTGTACGTCAACACGAGGAAGTAATTAACTTTATAAAACACATATCGGATAATGAATATTACAGTTTTTTTAAACACTAAATATAATAAATTTTATATCCATGGTACGATCAGGAATTATATTCTTAAGCATTTCATTATTTAATTGGAAACACAAGAAATAAAATGGTGACTATAAATATAAATTAAAAACAACTAAAAGATTAAATAACTGAGCATTTTTATAAGCATAAGATTCGTTTAATTATCAATAAATCAGCCTAAATACTGCTAATCTAGCATTAGTACTGCTCATATTTTTACACATAATTAGAGATATCATTAAATTGGAAACATTTTATTAAGATAATAATAAAAACTTGCAAATCACAGAAATTTTCATGTATGAATTTTGAAATTATTGTTAAATTTTTATATTTTAAGAATATTAATAATGAATCACTTTATATAGCATAACACATTTTCGATTTTACAATACATATTTAACCTCAAGATACTAGACATGGTTACCGGAGTATGAATTTTAGTTTTTGTTTATTTTTAAAAATATCGAGGAGTTGTTACTTTCAATAAATAACAGTATTAGAAGAAATATATTTATATCATCAAAACTGATGTAATCAATAGGAGGAAAAATCAATTAAAATTGTACATTTATTAACTGTAA